>QKYT01000124.1:70039-81382 GCA_003550305.1 Glomus cerebriforme | reverse complement strand
AGAGTTTGAAATTATAGAGTCAGAGTTCGCATCAGAGTTTGAAATGTCAGAGTTTGAAATTATAGAGTCAGAGTTCGCATCAGAGTTTGAAATGTTAGAGTTTAAAATTGTTAAAGTTAGTTAAAATGTCAAGAGTTAAAAATGAAAAAATACCACTATATGGAAAAACCAAAGAATATAACTACAGTCTAATTTTGATATAACAAACCCACGATATAACGAACTCTCGATATACTGAACTTTTTTTAAAAAACCAGTTTCATAATATATAAAAAAATCTCGATATACCGAACTTCATATGAAACTTGATATAGCATATACTGAACATGTATTAATCTACCGTCTATTATAAAATATAATAAAAAAAATCTTGATATACCGAACTGGTCATGTGATCAGTAGATTATAAATAATATCTTTTTATCTGTTGAACCAAAAAAGAAAAATTGTAAATGTAAATAAGCAATATTAAAAAAAAAGAAAGATTTATGATTGCTTCATGAATTGTACAACATACTGTACATACGCGGCAAATAATTTTTCTAATAGTATTATAGTAGTACTATAATTTTTTTGAACATTTTATTAATAATAATATAATCTATGAATTTTTAAACATTTATTTTTTAATTTTTAATTTTAAGGAAAGCGTGGTATCGTTACAGATTATGAACANATTTATTTTTTACAATAATAAAAATTTTATATTGAAATACATAAGATAAATCACGTGATTTTCAGTATACCGAACTGTTTATTACTTACTCATAAAGTTCGGTATATAAAGAAAATTTGATATACCGAACTACCTCTATATACCGAACTTTTGCTCTTGAATCATGAGTTTGGTATATTGAGATTAGACTGTATTACAAACCACTATTACTTACAACATTAAAAAACAATAGCATAATACTACTATTACCTACAAAATAATAAAAAGAAAGAAACAAAAAAGATATGAAAAAGAAAGAAACAAAAAAAATATGAAAAAGAAAGAAACAAAAAAAATATGAAAAAGAAAGAAACAAAAAAAATATGAAAAAGAGAAAGAAAAAAACAAACCAGGTAAAAATTATTAACCAAAAATGGTTAACATAAATAGGTAAAATTCACCCCCTAATTAATTATTTTTAAAATTTATGCATAATGTAAATCACGGTGAATGTAAAATTAATCCATAAAAATAATATAAAATTTAGTATAAAATTCGGTAAAAAAAAGAAGTATAAAATTTAGTAAAAAAAAATAAAATTTATGGAAAAATTAATACAAAAAATTTAAAAATTAAAAAAAAAGATGTTATGATTTCAAACTATTGATGTCATCTTGAACGAGAATGAAAATGGGATCGATGTCATTTATGATCTCTTAAATGAGAACGACTAGAATAAGATTGATATCTTCTATGATCTTTTGAATGAGAGGACTAGAACAAGATCAATATCTTCTACAATCTCTTCTTCCTCTTTGATATGTCCTATAGACGGCTTGAAAGTGATCTGATTTTTGGTCTGTATCTTAAGTAATTAAGAAATACAAAAATAAAATTCATCAAACCAATTTATAATAAGTCATATACCATAATAAAATTCTATTAGAAAAGATTTTGCTGTCTTTATTTTAGAAAGAAATGCATATTTTCCTCTAGATTTACTTTAGATTATTATTGATTTTTTTTTTATAACGATCCAGTTTTTTCACATTAGTGACACTACATCAATCGGTCACATGATTGATATCTAAATAAAAAAAAATGATTTCGGTATTTGATTTTATACTCTTTTTTTTTTTTTGTATTTTAGGCTTACTGGTAATTAAAATTTGTTACTTACATGAAAGATAATGGAACGATATTAATGCGCTTGAAGAATATTGGTTTTATTTCTATGGATACAATTATTTAATATTATTTTTATTGTTTGCAGGAATATAACAAAATGGCTGCAAAGAAATCCAAAAAAGCCACCGAGTCGATTAACACACGTCTTGCTTTAGTAATGAAGAGTGGCAAATTTACTTTAGGGTATAAATCAACTCTTAAGACTCTTCGTCAAGGCAAAGGTTCGTAATTTAATAATTAATAATTACTTTAATAAGTAAATATAAGGGTCAGGAGTCAGCATTTTGTTTTGAGTTTGCTGGCAAAGATAGTCCCTTTGGAATTAATAAATTTTTACATATAATAATTTAGCTAAACTTGTAATTATTTCTGGCAATTGTCCACCATTGAGAAAACATGAATTGGAATATTATGCTATGCTTTCAAAAACTCCTGTGCATCATTATTCTGGCAGTAAGTGTATATTTTGTATTGATTATCACAAAAGCAATATTTGAATTTAATTATTAAATAATAAATTTAATTTTATTAGATAACATTGATCTTGGTACAGCTTGTGGTAAATACTTCCGTGTAGGAGTGTTAAGTATCACTGATCCTGGTGATTCTGATATCCTTTCTAGCTCCTCTCAATAAATAGATGTAACGTTGTTTTTTACATTCTGATGGAGCGATACAAATTTCAAAAAACTATACAATATGTATTAATATTACTTTTTAAATTCTCGAAATAAAATTTAATTCGTTAAATATTTTGTTATAACAACTTCACATGTTACATGAAAACAATTGTGATTACTCGTTACTAAAAGTCACACCTCCATTTAATCACATCTCTATAAATTTAGCCCGTAAAAGTAACTTGTACTCGAAATTGCAGTGTAAATCAAAATTATCAAGATGGAAATACGCGTTTTAGGAAATTTCGTTTCTTTTGGTGAACGATATTATAAAGAAAATTTTCAAAAAAACGAACAAACTAAAGAGAAATCCAAAAATTTATTTCCGAATCCTTACAGTTCAACTCATGATACTGAAGAATTAAATAACAATTACAAGCTTTACGAAGGTTTTAATAGAACAATACAAGAAACAAGTAGTCTGGACGATTTTGAAGAAGAACTTTATGTTTCCAATAATACAGTCATTTGGAGTAGAGGAAATATTTTATACAAAACCTTCACGTATGAAGAACCAATTGTGCAAGCGTTATTCGTTTGGTTTAAGGTAGCAAAAAGCTATTATGCTTATGAACTTGAACAAAATTCAGAAACTTATCGTAAGGAACCCGTACAAACGGAAAGACAACGAGCTCTTTTTGTGCTCCTCGAAAATTATGCAAAGGTGTATTTCTTGGATGGTCAACATTTCTTGATAAGGGTTCCTTCTTATGTGCGTCGTGCTTGGGCAATGAACATTGGTGTTATTCTTCAATGTGATTCGGAATCTTTAAATATACCAAATTACACCTCTGGTTCCTTCCCAGTTCTTTACAGTCTATTGGATCCTTTGGAGGATATCAAACATATTTCAAAGGCGGATAAAATTTTTTATGAGGGCGAGAAAATCAGCATATTGGGGAAAATACAACCTTTCACGGATAATGATGAAGCCGTGGTCTTTGTCAATGATCACGATGGTAAAAGTATTCCTATTATAGTCACATTAAATCGTAAAACTCTTCGACATTCTGTATATTTATATGCTATTAAGAAAGAAAGTAGTTTAAAAATGTTAGAAAGGATTTGTTCATCGCCTGTTAAAACACGAAGCCAAAGAAGTTCAAACGTTCGTTCTGATAATTCATTGCAAAATAAAGAACAACGAATTTCTATTGGACTTGACGATTCATTTCAAGGATCTGAAGGAAGAAGTTCTCTTCAAAATATGGATAGATTTTTATACGTAGCTGGTGTTAGTTCAGATGTCATATATAATGATTTAAGGTCCAAATCAGACATAAAAAACGATATTTTCATGGAACTTCTTTGGACGGAATCTGTAACTAAAATGTATTTATTAATTTTAAATATTCTTGGTCTTATTTATACTAATGTGCTAACAATGATTATCTGTATATTTTTATGATCAAGAGAAAAATTTGAGGACAGCATGATATTTATAGCTCATGAATTTGATGAACGTGAGATTTTATGTATATTTACCAAATCAAATCAAAACTTCATTGCATTGAATATTCCTACACATTCGAATGAATCAGAAATTTCGGTTAAATTTGAACTTAAAGCTATAGCAGCCTCGCCAATCTCTGCAACTAGGTCCAATCACAATGATATTTTGTTTGTAAAGGAGGGGGTTAAACATCCTATTTTTGAGCTGTGGATTGGTTATGACAAAATTATTCCGTTGAATTTGGACTATGATTTTAAGGATTATACTGGCAAAACTGCGGAAGAAATGTTACATGAAAAGGAATCATTCCCTTTATCAACTTTTCGTCATCAATTACTTGAAAAATATCTTGTACCGGATAAAACCATGTTGAATTTGAGAGCATTAAATTCTAATAAGTTCGATTTAAAGGATAATGTTCGTCATCGTGTAAACTTGGTTGTTTCCAACAATATATTACTTAGGGTAGACCTTAACTTTATTCCGAAGTCTAAAATTGTCCAAAAATGTCTGGTAGCATTAAGTTTTGCATTACCAACAGAATACTACTATAACTTTAGAGCACAATATCTTTACTATCAATATACTAAGGAAGATGATATAAGATCAGAATTCAGAGGAAACGAGTGGGAAAATTTCGCTGTTTGTCTTTTGTCATTTTTACCTTTCTCTATATCGTTACTTTCAAGTAAGGATATGAAGACAAAAGAAGCTGAAGGATGGGATTTTTTACTCTCATCTTCACAACACGCAAAATTTAATTTCAGTTCTTATTTACGATGTATACGTCCAACGCCAGATCAATTACCTGCAATCGAAAATGATTCTATAAAAAAAATGTGTGAAAAGTCTCGGGGATCTTTTTTTACTAAAATTACAGTCGATCGGAGATTATCAAATTTTCTACCTACTATTCTTATAGCTCTTCATCTTGTTTATCAAGATTTAAAATTACATACTTTAACACAAAAATATGTCGACGAAATTTTACCATTTTTGATTCAATTATCAAAATTTCTTGGGTGGGAGGTTTATGTTGAATATTATAAAAAAAATTATGGATTGGATAAAAAATTAACTATCAATGAAAGTCCGTAAAGTTTTTGTTGTAAATTCATTCTTATATTTTTATTTTCTATATCACGAATTAATTAAATTAATTGCTTTTAAAATTCAGGTATTCTCATGAATTCGACATTAGCTTCTGATAATCCTTTTTTTTCACCTCCCGATATAAATCAATGGATTTTGAAATGTATTCGAAATAATATCGAACAAATTCAACCTTTTCCAAGTCTAATGGATATAAGTCAAATGTTGAAAAAAGGGGAAATTTTGGTTCAAAATCGTGATTGTTGTGTAAGAACACAACAGATATGTTCAATTTTTATCAAATTAATTTATGAAGGAGAAAAAGCAATGATTTTTGAAATGGTAAAAGTTGGATTCACAAGTAAAGACATTGAATCTTTATCATTTGGTATTGCTGTTCCTTTGCGAGAAGCTATAAGAAAATGTAAAGATAATCCTCCAGAAGATTGGCCTGAAGCGGCCTACATACTTTTAGGTATACCCTTTGATAAAGAAAGAATTTTTCTTATATTACAAGCTATATTAAATAAACTATATTTATAATAGGTCGTGAAGATTTGGCAAAGCTAAAATTTGGTACACCGATTGGATATATCCATTCTCGAGGAAATAAGATGGTAGTAATTTTTGCTCTTATTTCGATATAAATTTTATTCAGAAATACTATTATTAAAATTTTTTATTCACATGGTAATAGGAACCAAAACCTAAGTCTATTTTACAAGTTATAGAGCCTGCAATTCCCGTTCCACAACAAGAAAATCGAGAAGAGGTAAATGCAAGTGAAATTTCTAATCATGAGATCACAGACTTAAGATTTGGAAATGATAAAAGATTAAATGAGGTGCAGCGACTTTTACAATCTAGTAACGTTGTGCATATTATATTGCATTCTACTGATATGAGGTATATGGTTTGAACTTTTATTTTTGATAAATTTTTTATATTAATTTGAAACATTTTTATAAGTTTATTAATTATATTTAGTCAGATTGAAGAAAATTCTCCATTAGTTTTAGACCGTGTTCAGAATCATTGTTTAAATAATTTTGCACTTCCTGTTGGAAGAGGAATCTTAACGTATAGTACCACAACGCCTATAGTTACTGAACCTTTTCCAATTCCCGAGGCAAGTTTAACTATTAAAGTATTACCATTCAATTCTACAATACAAGTTGATCGCACACTTCGGATACCGGATAATATTGAATGGCCAGAATTCCATGAAGGTGTTGCATCTGGTTTACGAATTCCTTCAAATTGTAATATTGAAGGATCGTGGATTTCGCTTAATAAACCAAATATAACCGAAAATAGCAATAGCCACGCGGGATTTCTTTTAGGATTAGGACTCAATGGACATTTGAAAGCCATGAGCAAATGGCAAGCTGTAGATTATTTAATGAAAACTCCAAAGCACGATATGACAACCATTGCCTTGGTCCTTGGACTACCAGCCTCTTATATTGGTACTATGGATACGGAAATAACGAGATTTGTAGCGGTCCATGTTACGGCCTTATTGCCACCAAAATCAAACAGTTTAAATGTATCGCCATTAGTTCAATCCGCAGCATTACTTGGTATTGGATTGCTCTATATGAATACATGTAATAGACATATGACTCAAGTTATGCTTGGAGAAATTGGAACGAAAGCTTTAAAGGCATCTGATAACTCGGAAACGGATTTTTCAGAAGGATATTCACTTGCTGCGGGATTCTCTCTTGGATTCATAACTTTGGGTCAAGGAGATGACGCGCGTGAATTAGCTGATTTGGATCTTTTCAAAGAATTAAGGTTATATATTTCAGGAGGCAAGACCTCAGGAAAAAAATCATCTAGCGCGATACCATCTGGAAATGGAGGTCGTCTGAATGGAAATACTAATGGAGTCAACGTTAATGTTACTTCGCCAGGAGCGACAATAGCACTTGGATTATTGTATTTAAAATCAAATAAGGAAAATGTTGCAAGAGCAATTTCTATTCCAGAAACTGAATTTTTCTTGGATTATGTTAGACCTGATTTTCTTTTGATTAGAATTCTTGTCCGAAATTTGATCATGTGGAGTAATATTAAATCAGATCAACTTTGGATCGAAAGTCATATACCTGAATACATGAAGAGAAAATTAGATCAGAATGATATTGTTCGTCGAAATGATGATGCTGATCCAAATTTGGAGTCTATCAAAAGATCCTATTATTATATTATAGCAGGAGCCTGTTTTAGTATGGCTTTAAAATATGCTGGGTCGGCAGATAAAACAGCATTACAATGTTTACTTCATTATCTTGATTTCTTTATGAATCTGGGTATTTCAAGAGGTATTTACAATATTTTAAATATTTTAAATATTTTAACTAAACAATTAATTTTTCTCATTTTTTTTTTTAATTTAACTTAATGCACTAATTATTAGCCCCAACGTTTGATGAAAACATCACGAGATTTGCAATTAAAACTTGTTTGAATGTTTTAGCTATATGCACTTCGATTGTTGCAGCTGGTACTGGCAACCTTCAAGTATTGAGAAAAATACGCAAACTTCGTCAATTAGACATTAATCCTGGTAATACTACCACCTATTTTCGTTCCTACGGGAATTATATGGTAATTAGTATGGCTTTAGGATTTTTGTTTCTTGGTGGAGGAAATTATACACTATCAACATCTAATAAAGCTATTGCCGGATTAGTTTGTGCTTTGTTTTCGAGGTTCCCAGTTGAATGTTTTGATAACAGGGCTCATTTGCAAGCTTTTAGACATCTATGGATATTAGCTGCAGAACCAAGATGTTTAATATTAAGAGATTTGGAGACTCGAGAAGCTTGTCATGTACCAGTTAAGGTTACATTTAAAGATTTCTATAATTCTTCTACTATAAAGAGGGCCGATGGAACAAAAGAAATCGTAGTGGAGACTAAAATTTTGGATTTGGTGGCGCCTTGCTTACTGCCTGAATCGAGGTTTATCCAAAAAGTTGAAACCAATAGTCCAAGATATTGGCCTATAATATTAGAGTTTGTTAAGAATTCAGATATTATTTCCGAGTTTTGGAAAGATCCTACAATTTTTGTTAAAAGAAAAACAGGACATTTAACCTATTCTGAGGTAAATATTTTTTAAATTTAATATATTATCTTTTTTATTTTTATTTTAAATTATTATTATTATGTAAATTTTAGGATCCTCAAGGGTTATGGGATATATCTACACATATATTTCCTAGAGGCAAATCTCTTGTGAACTCCAAAGCCAAAAAGCCAAACGATCTTGATTTTATTAAAATCTTTTCTTCAGATCCTCAAGTTCAAGCATTTACGAGATACCTTTGTGAAATGTCTTCTACAAATATCTATGATAAGGGACGAGAATTATCAACATTTTGTACTAAAATATTATCAGAATGTTTAAATGAGAACAAACCTGAAGCTATTCAAATTTACCTTGCACTCTATCAAGTTCAGCAAAGTTTAGGACAAATAAGTGAAACAAATTTGTGGAATCTTAAACTAATACTTGAGTATTATCATGTAAGGAAAATTATAAAAAGAAAAAATAATATAAACAATGAAGACAAAAGACCATACGAAAATAACACGCTTGTAAAAAGAGAATATCTTGAATTACTGAAATCAAGATTAGATCAATATTTTGAAATATCTCAAGTAAATACTGAACAAATCAGCGATCAGATACAAAAATATTTCGAACAACACCTACGCACATATTTGACAAACTTAACAAATTCAACGCTTCCTAGCAATGGAAAATTTGAAGAAAACAATAATAGATCATTACATTATTTATCGTCTTGGCTTATTTATCACGAAATACCAGACCGATATACTATGGAGAATATTATAAGATATTCTAGAAGTTTGGAAGCGAATTTGGAAACTAGCAATAATGATACAAATAGAATAACGGCTAATGACATGATATTACAGGTTTTTTCTGCACTCTGGCCACATATTTCTATTAATAGTTTAAAGGTTATTCAAAATTGTTTTACTTAAAGATTGTAGCAAATTTATATAAATATTTCTTTTCTTTTTACTCTTAAATACAATTATAAGACACTAATGCATCCTGTGCAATATATAATATGTGATATGATAAAGGAAACGGAAATTATTTATTATTCATATTACATTTAAAGAAACAACGAAACAATAAAATCAAATTAAGAAACGATTTGGTCAAACTAAGTGAGATTTGATGATATGAAAATAAACTTCGTATAAAGTTAAAGGAGACCAAATTAATATTTAAATGCAATATCAAAATTAATCCCATCATAAAGCAAAAGTTTATTCTTACCTTTAATCAAAAATCACCCCTACTTAGAACTTGTATATTTAGTAACAGCCTTGGTACCTTCGGATACAGCGTGTTTAGCCAATTCACCAGGTAAGATTAGACGCACAGCTGTTTGAATTTCTCTAGAGGAAATAGTTGACCTTTTGTTGTAGGCCGCGAGTTTTGAAGCTTCGCCCGAGATACGTTCAAAGATATCGTTTACAAAAGAGTTGAGGATAGACATAGCCTTATTGGAGATGCCAGTATCCGGGTGTACTTGTTTGAGAACTTTGTAGATGTAACTTGAGTAGGTTTCCTTTCTGACCTTGCGTTTCTTTTTGGTTTTATCACCGGAAGCGACTGGTTTTTTGCTGGTATCTTTCTTTTCGGCAGGAGCCTTTGCGGGAGCCTTTCCGCCAGTCGCAGGTTTCTTTTCAGCTTTTGGACCCATTTTCTTTTCTTTTTAGTTGATAGAGATAATAAGTAATAGAAATAAGTATAATAGAAATTAATTAAGGAAGAAAAAATAGTAAAATAATTTTTGATTAAATAACGAGTCGATAATCGCAAAAGAGTAAAGTTTAGGGAGAATCAAGGGTATTTATATTTAAAAAATTCTTCCTGATCCGAACGCGAAAAGCCGCGTTTTGATCTTGTTTTGTTCCGTTTGTATTTAATCAAAACAACACGCGACGCAAAAAATTTGCTTATAAATAGTAAATTCAGACTCGATCACGCGAGCGGAAAAAGCAACGCGATCGGAAGAAGCTTGACGCGTATTTCATGATTCAATTAGTGATTTGTTACTCGTTTAGGGTGGCTTTAACGTGGCTTCTATAGATTTAAAAAAATCGTCTTTTTTATATATGATTTGTTCATAACAAACAACACGTATTCTTTAATTAGTAATTGTTTACATCATCAATTTCTAAAAAAATACCAAAAACGTGGCGTACAAATTGTTATAAATTAACCTCATTTTTTGAGCACCCCACACCCCCAATTTTTGAATAAATTCTCTGCAACCACCCATATTAAAAGGGAACATTTTTCCGATTTTCTCTTTCAAAAACATTTATTGAAAGAAAAACTAATCCAAAAGTCGAAGAGAAAAAATTTTGTATTTCATATTTTTTTTTTATTCTATACATATATTGTAAACATGTCTTCTGGTGGTAAATCTGGTGGTAAATCTGCTGCTGCTGCTGCCTCTAAGGCAAGCTCATCTCGTTCAGCTAAGGCAGGACTTCAATTTCCTGTTGGTCGTATTCACCGTTTGCTTCGCAAAGGAAACTATGCTCAAAGAGTCGGTGCTGGTGCTCCCGTATACCTCGCCGCTGTTCTTGAATACTTGGCTGCTGAAATTCTCGAACTCGCTGGAAACGCTGCTCGTGATAATAAAAAATCAAGAATCATTCCTCGTCACCTCCAGTTAGCTATTCGTAATGACGAAGAGTTGAACAAGTTACTCGGTCATGTTACGATTGCCCAAGGAGGTGTCCTGCCGAATATTCATCAAAACCTTTTGCCTAAGAAGTCAAAGAAGGGTGCTGCCGCAGCTGAAGTTTAAAAAAACAATGATTGAGAACAAATAACGAAAAGGAAATGCTATGTTGGAAAAATGAAGGAACACTTTATTAATATTTTATAAATATTTCCTTTAATGTGATTTTATTTCGCTAATAATTTTTTTCTTTATTTTTTTACACTACTTTTAAAGCCCTTTTAGTACTATTACTCTTTTTTTTCTACAACTAATATTCCTAATATACATTATTTGTGGCAGAGGATATTGGAAAAAAATATATATTATTATTTTCCCTATCTATACTTTAAATTTTTATATACATATACATGGTTCGAAAGAAGAGGTAAAAAAAAAAAAAAAAAAAAAAAAAAAAAAAAAAAAAAAAGGAAAAATAATACTTCAAATTCCTTTTTCTCAAACATTATCAAAGAAATTAACG
>QKYT01000124.1:8831-57220 GCA_003550305.1 Glomus cerebriforme | reverse complement strand
AAAATAAAAAAATATAAATATAAATAAAAAATCTTCTATTTGTTGTCTTTAAAATCCAAGTAGTGAAGAACTGAAAGACTTTCAAAAAAAGTTAAAAAAAAAGGACTAAAAAAAAAAAATAAAAGTTAGTCAACTTGTCTCCAAAATCCAGGTGGTAAGAAAACTGAAAGACAAGAATAAAATTAGCTACAAGAATAAAAAAAAAAATAAAAAAATTATCTACCCTAGCATTACTTTTGACTGATTTCATGATCAAACTAAACAGTTTGCAGGTATATTAGAAGAACCAGATATTATTAGAGAATAATAATACATATAAATTCTGGTTATGTGTACTATTTAAAGAAGTTAATACAATAACTTAGAGATGTCAAATTTGTAGTTTCCAAAAGAACCTAAAAGAAAAATATTGTTAATAAAAAGAAATAAAAAGAATTGACAAAAAGAATAACAAAATAACCTTACTAAGAAAAGCATATTACTAGCAAAAAAAATTAATAGAATCTAAGTAGTCAAATAATTTGGTGAAAAAAAATATCTATATATATAGATTATCAAAGGATATCTGGATGAATCCGTTAAGATATCTGGATTAGTGTTGTTAATAGTTCGGCTTGGTTCGGCTTGAAGTCCAAGCCAAGCCAAGCTGATAAAAAGTCAAGCCAAGCCAAGCTGAACCATATCAGCTTGAAGTTTCAAGTCAAACCAAACCAAGCCAAGTCGTGAAGCTGATGGAACTGATGAAACTGATGGAACTGATGGTATGAAGTCGATGGAACCGATGGAGCTGATGGGCAATATCTAATAAAAAAGTAAAAAAAAAAAATGCTGAAATGGCATTTTTTCATAAAATAATATGAAAACTGCCATTTCGGCGCAGTTATTCATGAAAAAATACACCGAAACGGCATTTTTTTATAAAATAATATAAAAACTGCCATTTCGGCACAGTTATTCATGAAAAAATGTGCCAAAACAGCATTTTTTCATAAAATAATATGAAAACTGCCATTTCGGTGCGGTTATTCATGAAAAATGTGCTAAAACGGCATTTTTTCATAAAATAATATGAAAACTGCTATTTTGGCGCGGTTATTCATGAAAAAAATACACTGAAACCGAAAACTGCTATTTTGGCGTAGTTATTCATGAAAAAATGTGCCGAAACAGCATTTTTTTTTATTATAAAATTGTTATTTCCTATCGGCTCCATTGGCTTCCATTGGCTAACCATAGCTCAAGCCGAGCTGAGTTGCAACTTGATATTCTCAAGTCGAGCTGAGCTGAATCAGCTTCTGTTCTGAAGCCAAGCTGAATCGGCTCCATCGGCTCAGCTCAGCTTGGTTCAGCTCGGTTTGGACTTAACAACACTAATCTGAATGATCTTTAATTTGTCATTCTAGATATCCAGATTATATTTTTGCTAAATGGATCAGATTAATAGATGACAGATTATAAATGGATCAGATTAACAGATTATGGATTATCCACAGGTTGAACTCTAAGCCTAAAAAAATCCTAAGAAATGAAAATTTAAATTTATTAAAATATAAAGCACCAAATATTAAAACTTCAAAAAAAATTCTTTCTTTCTATTCAAATCCAATTTTCAACTTCATGAAAAGTTTAATATGATATCAGAAATTTATATTCAAAAATCATGTGATTTTATTTTAATTTTCTGGTAAAAATTATATATCATATGATATAATTATTAACCAATAAAAAACTGAGATTTTATACAATAAAAAATAACATATTCAAATTTATTAAAAATTTTACTAAAAAAACAGTCCACTTATTAGCAGTTCTATCCTTTAATTTTTTATTATATACATCTATATACCTCCATAACTTGTATACAAATTTGTGAATAGTTGTTATAAGAATACTAACAAGAACTTCTGAAACTTATTTCATCCATATTTTCTAAAACTTTTTAGTTAATTTCAATGATATCAAATAACTTTGTTAAGATCAAAGTCACAAAAAAAACAACTTTTCCTTTTTAAACTTCTTGGGAGAAATAAGCATAAGAATTGTCAAAAAAAGTGCCTTTTGAATATACTAAAATTATATATTTAAAAAAAAATAAAATACTTATTTATTTTATATCATTTGGTAATTATCTTATCTTATATCTACTATTTTTCACTCTATCACTATTTTATAGAATAATGGTTTAAATTAAATAAAAAGTTTATATTAAAAATATTTAACTTGAAAATTATTTCTTGCAAATCATATAATTACTATCCAGTGTGAATGAATCATCTCATTAAATTATACAGTATAATTTAAAGAAAAAATAGAATATTTATACAATTTAATAAATTGTAAAATTAATTATAAAAATTATTTAGTATTATTTATTACTATTTTTATAAAAAAAATAGTATCCAGATTGCATGATATGAATATTAATACCAATTTACAACCCAAAAAATTGGAAAAGTTAGAAATAGTCATTGTTATTACTTTCTTTAGTTCTTCATCCCAAATATCAAATTAATAAATTTAATCCTGATTTAGAAACTGTTAATTTTACAATGATAGAAAAATGGCTTAGTTCTATTACAAAGCATGGTCATCTAGTAAACCAACCAAATTATTTACTAAATTTGAATCTTATCAGATAAAAAAATCACCTTTTGATGATGAAACATATGGTCAATTTAGTGATGATGTTCTGGCTTACTGGTACTATTGTTCTACAATATATAAGGAATTAAAATTAGTAGATATAAAAATTTTTAGTATTTGTATAAATTCAGCATCTGTGAAATGATTATTTTCAACTATGGAATTTTTACATACTCCTTGAAAAAATAAATTAAAGGTTATATTAATTTATTATTTATATTATAATATGAATTTATTATTAATTATTTATTTATTTTTAGCATGAAAAAGTTGTAGCTATAGCACAACTTTATGCTGATATTCATTAAAATGAAAATAAAAAAAAAAAAAACATAAAATTGAAAATTTTTATGTATTACTACTTATTAATAAATCAAAAAATTAGAAAAATAAAGAAATTGTTAATATAGAATCACAAGATAACATTAGAAGAATGCTTAAAGATCTTCAAGATGCAACATCTAACTATATAACTACTAAACAAAAAATTGAAATGATAGATTAAAAGAATGAAATGAATTATTAATAGAAGAGCAAAGATTATAAGATCTAGTTTTTACAGAAGAACTAATAAATTCTAGTAATGAATTGTTAAGTTCTTATATACATCTTGCCATCGATATTGATGCAAAATGGAATTTACATGCCTTTTTTATTAGAGAACTAGAGAAACCTGAATTCATATTAACAAATTATTCTAAATATTTATATAATAAAACTATTAAATAATTTGCTAATTTTGTAAAATTTTATTATTAATTTTAATTATAAAAATTAAAATTATAATAATTATAAATCACATGATTTATCCAAAACTATTCAATGAAAAAAGAATTTTGCTTATAGATAAGTTTTGGATGGTTTTGAATAAATGTCCAAAACCCTTAAATTGTCCAATTGTTCAATACTGCATATGAATATGTTGTCTATTACATGTACCAAATACAAAAAGAAGGCAATAATTTATATATGAATTATATATTGTAGTACTATTAGAATTTACAATCAAATATAATTTATATTCTTTTTTAAGATATTATTTTAACTTTTTTCTTTAATCTAATAATTTACTCTAAAAAGAAAATCATTAGGAATTAATATTTATATGAATATTATTTTTTATTAATTATAAGGATGGAAATATTACCTGATTACTAATATAATTCTGAATGAGTTTAATAAGTTCCTCAAGTTTCATAACTATATGTATTGCATATTAAACATAAATCACTAAAGTTCTCACAATAATATATTTATTACTTTGCATATACTTATAAAAGTCATTCATTTTACTCTATTTAGATACTTTTTATAAAACTTCTTCTACAGTTCTTATTTTATATTTTTGAGGTAATGAACTTATTTTTGTGTGATGGTATCTGTTTTATATAAATTTATTATTACATTATTCTTATCAAAAAAAAATTGTTCTAAATTTTCTTTTTTTTTCTATCCTAATTTATTTTTGATAACAATAGGTTTTTGTATTTGAGATGCATCTGAACTATTAATATGTGCATATTGGCGAACTCTTAATACTGTATTTGTAGCAATCTGTGAAATTTTATTTTTCTATTAGTTTATTAATTTCTAATAACATGTATTTATAGTATATACTCATCCTTAATTTTGATTTGAGTTTTTAATTTAATAAGTAAATTTTGTAGCAATAATTGAAAGAATTCATCTTTAACTATTTGGATTTTTATTTGTATTTTTCAATGCATCATAAAATGTTTGCTAAAATATGGTCCAGTGCAAAAATATTTGTACACTGCTAAAAAAGAAAAAGATTTATACCAAGAAAAACCCCCCAGAGGTTTTTTTTTATATATATACAATGAATGAACTCCTATCATCTTTCAAATCAATATATGTATATTATCTAATCCATTATTTACTGTTTTATTTATTATTCTATTCGCAACTTCATTAGCTTCGTCTATTGGATCTTAATAATAGTTAATTACAAGTATGATAATAAATTAGTTGTTTGATTTTTTAAAAATATATTATAGAAATATAATTTCACTTTACTAATTTTATTAGGAATCGGTACTATCCAAGAAGCATTGGGTTTAGTTAGCTCAGATGTTATTGGAGATGGTCTACAAATAGTTCCACAAAGATTAGCAATTTGTGACAGTAAGAAATCTGTCCACATGCCAATATGAGGGAAGGAACGTGCACAAATATATCCAGCAAATTAACCCGTTATAGGCCAAGTCCACTCAAATCATTTTGATATTCCAGAGATAGGTTTAGACTTTTTTTTAGCTTTATTTGATGTTTTATTATTTCTATTTTGATGTAAGAAAATTGGTAAAGAAATTCCAGAATCAATTTTTTTTTAGATATTTTTTTAACTAGTTGGATTTAGTAAATTTTTTTATAAATTTATTTATTTCAATAATTGTTTTGGTAAATTATGATTTTTATTTACAAATAAAATTTTTTAATATAAAATTTTCTAACATTAATAAAAGTAAAGCTAAATATAAAAAATTGATTCGTTAAACTTACCCTNAATTTATATTCTGATCAACNTCTATATTCCNATTTGGTTCTATATGTGAGACTGATGTTCCACTTAGATCTTGAATTGCTATTTCAATATTCATCCTATTAGTAAGATCACATCTGATCCTGATATATCTTTTGATTGCATGTGCAATCTAAAATTGATTTATCTAAAATTAANTTAATAAAAATAAAACAAAGCAAAACAAATACTACTTACTGTTGCATGATGAGAATCAACAGTTGTCTTTACTTCTCCTAGTTCAAGAAAAATCTACTCACGTACTTTTATACCATACCAATCATACCAGTAGCTAATTATTGCCATTAATTCTGAATTATGATAATGTCCTCCATTATCTGAGATTATTTTAATCNAACGAGGTTTAGGATTTATTGTCAAAAATACTGCTTCAAAGCAAGATGCCGTAAACCAAGCATCTTGCTTGGTATCAGAACTCCAATGATCATGAGCTTGAATATCTAATTTTTCATAATTATTTTTGTCTTTTTGAAAAATTAGTGTTGTGTGCAATGTCCATCCTCGCTTTTCAAAGAATTCACTCTTTGTCTCCCATGCTGTTGCTGGTAAAATTCGCATTTTATAATCAACTATAATAATTGCTCCATAATCATCCAACTCANATAAAATNGCATTAAACTNAGCATTTAGGTATGCTTTACGTGTTTGATGTGCCAAGTAGCATGTCAATTGTTCTTGATATTCTATGATTTTAGGATGATAAATTGCATCAAGCTGATTTATAAGATCATTAAGTAAATTGAACAATTTGTCACATTCTTAACATTGCGAAGAATATTGTTAATTACATTGTCCAAATGCAAATAATAGATAATGATTTATACAATCCACATGGTTGGTCATACCATTTTCATTTANAACTAATTCTTTTTCATAATTTCTCTTTAGATGTNNACGTAAATTTTCTAATTCATTAATTAGACCATCCTAAAAAAAGATTACAACATGTAAGTACAAAAATAATTTGAAGAATAAATTATTTATATTTGAGCAATACTAACCCTTTGGATTTTATTGGAAAATTTTGTAGTAATTAATTNNATCAGATTTTTAAAGGGTTGATACNCATAATCATTGNATGTTAAACATAATCCTNNCAAATCCTCTCGATATTTGAAATGANTATTTTNCAGGCNAGNCATGAAAGAAGTACGTTTCATTCNATCAGGATATNTAGNAGAAAACTTTTCCCAAAGTGCACTCTTTTGATCTTTCAGATAAAGTATAAGTAATTGTGATTTTGCATCTACTTTATATGAACTCATGTTTACATTTGCCTTATCTGTAAAAAATAACTCAAATTCCTTTTTTTTTACTTNNGNCATTTTTNAACGAGTTATAACTGGTTTCTCTAATGCAGGACATCCAGGTCCATTAATTNNGGAAAATTTTCTTGCCATATTAATTGAATTAGGAGAAATCTAAAATTATGTAAGATAAATAAATATAATTGTTGAATCATGCATTTGAGAAATAAATAGATCTTACCTCCAATTTATTGATTATTTCTTCATAAGTAAATCTTTCTGCAATTATTGATAATATACGCACTTTACCATTAATTCCTTTAGAATTCTCATTATAATTTTCATAAAAACAATTTCAAATTATCTTAGAATCATCATATGTTTTCAAAAATCCATCCATATATAGATTAGCAAGCATTTCACGATCTTTTTTAGGATCAAGTGCATTCATCCAAAATTCAACCTATATTGTAAAAAAATTTTATTAGTTACTATTTGTTAATATTTATATAAATGCATGTCATTTCTAATTAATTACATTATGGATTTCTTTTGGAGTAATATTTGTGCATCCTGCAGCATGAAACATTACACGCCATCCTCGTAATTCACGTTCTTGAAATTCATGATTTGAATTATAGATCTTACCAATATGATTATATAATTCAATTATATTACTTTTTTGTTGTTTCCAATCTTGAAATATTTGAAACCATTCTTCAACTAAACCACCCACTACTTTTTTTAAATGTAGTTTAAATAAATGTTCCATAATTATTCTATTATTCCAATCCATTATCATATAATTACTTGGTATAGAAACTTGTATCGAAAGAATCTGTTGTTCCAATTTTTATAAAGTTATAGGGTGATTGATAGCAAATAATATATTACTTGAAACAGATTTTAGAATTCCAGTTTGATTCCAAACAGCATTTGCAAAATATCTTTATATTCAGCAATAATTTTACTATCAAGATAAATTGTAATCGAAAATGTCTCTTTGGTTACATATTGAAAAAAGATAGACTGTTTTCCTTTATATTTATAAAATAATGATGCTGAATAATTTTGACGAATTTTATTTATATTTGATTGATTAATTTTACCAAGACAACCAACAAATACAGATATCTTTTCTAATTCAACAATAAAGGGATAAAATAAAATTCCTTCTACCAACTTTTGAACTATTTCAGGTTGGTCTAAACCTAAATAAAAAAGCCCTGCATATTTTGTTTGTGTGCCAAAAACTAACTGGTAAACAGAAGTAATCGCTTTAGAAGCACTTTCAACAATATCACTACTATAACCTCCTTCTTCACAAATATAACCAGACTGTAAAGGACTATGAATATGATGAACTACATGAATAATAAAAGGATTTTTGTTGAGTTGTAACATAATTTCAAGTCCAAGATGTAAAGGAATGGGATAAAGAGAATTTTTTTGTATTTTTTCTTTGGAAAAAACCCACCAGTCACGTAAATATGGACCATAATGAAGTTCTGGTACAATAGAACCAGTTGCAACAAGTTTTCCTGAAGTTATGTGTGTATTTATCATCGCCATTTATTGAGGAAAAAGAGATTTCAAACAATAATTTTTTTATTAATTAATATAGCACCGCATTTTACTATATAAATTCTATCGATCACATGTGGATCAGCAATTAAGTATTGCAATTTCTTATTACATGATGCAAAATTTGTATTTAATAAATTTTATTAAAATTGAAAATTTACATAATCAGAAAATCATGGAATCTTATTATGGAAATAATAATTAAAATGAATTTAAAAGTCAGATTCATCAAAGTAAAAACTCATTCAGGGGATGTGTTAAATAATAGAATATATCCCCCTGTATCAAGAAAATTTTTTCATAAATAAAAATATTTTTTCTGGAAATTTTTTTTCATCTACTATAATAAAAAACATGTAAGATCAGGCCATTTTCCTACAAGTATGATTTAAAAAATTACTGTATCATCACTATGAAATTTATGTACAATATATAATATGCTAGACTGCTTAGACAAAATAATTTTATTAATTTTTTTAAAAAATTTTAATAAAAGATTTGATATTGAAAATTATACCAAACATAAATTTTTTTTTTCCTTTTTTTTTTTTTTTTTTTTTTTTTTACAATAAAAATAATAAAAATACAAAAGAATGGCAATCATTTCATGAATGAAGTAAAAAAACTAACAATTATAAAATAAAATATGAAAATTACAGAATAAAGGAATGAAAACTAATGTTTGTTCTTCAAAAATAATCTTGCTAAATAAAATGAAAATCTAAGAAAAATATAAAGAAGGAATTAATAAGTATTAAAAAAATAATTGCATTTACAATATAGTAACATATGGTGTAATGTATGTAAAGAAATCGATATATAAGTTAGATTGACAAAGTGAAAAATAATAGAACAAATGGTAATTAACAACAATTATTGCTATTATCTGTATTAAGTGGTAAAGTTTTTGGTTGCAAATGCCCTCCAACCTTAATTCCGTTTGACTGAAAAAATTTTTGATAAATTAATCAATAGCTTATTAACAATTAATTTAAATAGCGACAAATTAATACACCAACCTCATTTGAAACGTCAAAAACGCCTTGTTTAATTTTTTCGTAAATATCTTTGGCAGTATCTACAAATGACTTTTTAGAATATATTTGATTAATAAAAGTAATAGAACTTCAAAAAAAAATGTATCATCATTATTTACTTCTTCGACATTATCCGCCGTCTTTGCCGATGTCTCCATAAAAAATAATCCATGTTGTTGAGCAAATGCCTCGCCTTCTGCATATGAGACAGCACGTTTAGATTCAAGATCGCTCTTGTTACCAATCAACATTATTGTCGTGTTGGAGTTGGAATGTTGACGAGCATCCTCCAGCCAGATGAGAAGATGGTCAAAAGTTTCACGCCTACATTAAAATTAATAAAAAAAAAAGTTACAGAATGTTCATTAAAAAAGAAATGTTAAATGAATTAATAATAATCCAATTTACCTGGTGATATCATATACTAAATGTATTTCAAAAATGAGAATTAATATAATATGAAATAAAATATGTTGATTGCAATAAACTATACCAACCTAACAATGCCCCGGCAGCACCACGATAATAACTTCTCGTTATACTCCTAAAAGATTCTTGCCCAGCCTAAAAGCGAGGTTGACATCTACTATGTTATATAAATGCTATCAAATTAAAAATATGTATATAACCTACCGTATCCCAAATCTGAAGTTTAATCTTTTTCCCTTCAA
Organism: Glomus cerebriforme; assembly: GCA_003550305.1. Lineage (NCBI taxonomy): Eukaryota > Fungi > Glomeromycota > Glomeromycetes > Glomerales > Glomeraceae > Glomus > Glomus cerebriforme. Next base: position 47,475 of record QKYT01000124.1, on the reverse strand, counting down.
CCTTATTAAAAAAATTATCAAAATTTATAAAATTATTGTATTATTTAACTTAGAAATCTGTAAATACGGTGTCAGCGAATTAAGTAACCTATTATCTTACATCCACAAACCGTGCCCCAAACTCTACACTATAAGTATGAAAATATTAATTAAAATATTAAAATGAAATGCAAAAAATATTAACGGATCACTCACCCAATCGTCAAGTCATGAGCTGGTTGAAACCGTCTATCAGTAAATTGTAAAAGCAGGCATGACTATAAAAAAAATTATATTAATTTAATAATTATGAACATCACGATCCCATCGTGCCTCGATTTGCAAACAAATATTATGATTTGTCAAATTGGGTTCCTTTTTGTCAATAATGAAAATAAACAGAAAGATCGTGACAAAGAGTTGCCTAGATTTTTTGATGGAAAAATTAATTTTCACAGTACCTTTCCAACACCTAAATTTTTGTAAAAAAAAAAAATTTAATATAAAGAAAAGAATAGGAACCACACATAAAAATGCAATACCTGTGTCTCCGATAATAATGTACTGAATTATAAAATAATAAAGTTGATTAATAGCAGAAACTAAAGAAGGGATCCAAATGTTAACGGCGATGAAAGAATCGGGATTGCAAACCTTTATAATGTAATCGTAAGCGTAGTTTGACGACATTCTTTATACAAAAAAAACGAAACTAGAATGAAAGTGTTAAAGTATAATAAAGTACCGTAGTCCTTTTTGCTGTTATGCGAAAAAAATACGGCAGTCGAAAATTAGTGATTGACGAGGAGGTTGGGGAAATGTAGATTGTTACTAAACTCTAAAGGAGAACTATTAAACATAAAACATAAAAGAGGCTTTTATATTACCTACAGCGTGGCTTTTGATGCTTTTTGATCGACACTATAAACTATGAATCTGACATCCTAGACTTTCCGAAAATGTTACCTAAGCATTATGTTTATACTTTATTAGGTACCAAAAAATTAGGATAGACTTGTGTGACCATTAAAAGACAATAAAAAATTTCATTCACTAAAATTTTTCCACAAAATTCATAATAATGTCACAGTGGTTATCGCCAGGTGAGTCGAGTCGTAGTCAATTCCTCGCTGAAAATTACTCAGGCTTGATTTGCAAACCTTCAAGAGCGAAGATCCATTTTAGAAACTTACAATATCGTAAAGTAATGATAATATGCATTACTTATTTTTCCTTAAAAACGGATAGTTCTGAAAATTACGATCCTTTTATATATAAGAGCACCTTATTAAAAATTTCAAGCCTTAATTTCAAACATCAAAAAACATTTCCTTAAAATGAATTCTGTTTTTGTGAGTAGGTAGTTTTCCGCAACAGCCATCTTATTCATCTTTTCCAGGAACGCCAAATCAATATATACCACCACCACCTTATCGACCACCTCAAAATCAAGCTCCACCTATCGATGATTTATCTTTGGCTTTCGATAAACTTGCAATGGCGTTAAGAGCCACAGCAGGACCACCAGAAATAGATAATTTTCAAATGTCCCTCGGAATGCTGATGCACGATTGCTCACAGTCCAACATACAGGTATTTTTTCTTTTTTTTTTTTGGTTTGTCTTTATATTTACGCATTTCTCTCTCAAGTAATAACAACAAGTGGCCCTTTACTAATTAATATTTAGCGTGGTAAAACATGGATATTTGATCATTGTACGACACCAGCTCATTATGATACCTTAATATGTTTTATTATTGCGCTTTCGAAATCTCGGCCAATATTTGAAGATAGACTTCATTTAATATATCTTATAAATGATGTCCTTTTTCATAGGTAAAAACTAGAAATTAATTCAATATTGATAATAAGTTAATTTGAAATATAAGCTAACAAAATAAATTGATATAGTGAGCGTCGGCAAGAACCTTGGATTAAAGAAGCGTTACATCCACATTTACTTGCGTTATTGCGGGTTGCTTTTCATTTTATGGATGCAAATGAAAAGCAAAAAGAAAAAGTTGCTAAAGTAATTATTTTTATTATTTAAGTATATTTATTACATTTCTTTATAATGATTTCAAATCGAATTAATTATGTATTGGAAATTAGATCATATCCATTTGGGATGACAAACAATATTTTGATGAAAATAAAATTAACGCTTTAAGAACTGGTATTAAAATTCCACCACCCCCATCCAGTGGTATTTCATCAGTTTCCGGACAACACCCATTTCATTTTCGTTATCAGAGTCAACCTTATTTCAATCCAGGTGTTCCACCTCCACCGCCACCACCACCTGGAATATTTCCTGGCCCACCGCCTTCTCAATCAATTTCTCCACCAAATCCACACTTATCTCCATCAAACGCACAAAGTCACATAAGACCTATTTCTGAACCTGGACCGCCTGGTATACAAGATCAGTTTCCTCCTGGTCAATCTCCTTCAAGCATGTCAATGCAAGGAATGATCAGACCTTCAGTGCCTACAACACCTAATATGCCTCCGATACCACCACCTGTTTCAGATAAAAAATATCATGAGTTGCCAGCTGGATTAATGGTTCCAGCGGTCTTGGTATGCATATATATAGCTAATATAAGATTTAAATGTTTTATGCCATTTAATTCTTTACTTATTTACCAGCTCTTTTAGCCTGAGGATTCTCCTTATACACCTATTCATGCTGCTTCAATTAGATTACCACCACATCGTCTACCACCTACTACAGAATTATTAGAGGCTGTTGATAGATTCTATGAAGGAATGTTTATAATAGAATCTAATTTAGAAGGGGAAGATGAACGTGCATTAAGAGAAAAATATCAAATTAACCTAGACAAAGATGGTTGGGAGATTGGATTTTTAGACGATTTTTATATGGATTTGCAAGATCAACGAGAGGAGGCATTGGCTAGAGCATCATCCGATAGATATCATCACCATCATACACCTTCATACAGAAATAGACGTGATGATCGCGGGAGAAGATGGTCGAGAGGCAGAAGTTATTCTATGTCAAGATCACGTTCCAGGTCTTCATCAAGATCTCGCTCGGGGAAATACAGGAGACGTCATAGTTATAGCGATTCTTCTATAAGTCGAAGTCGTAGCCATTCAAGAGGTCGCAGGAGGCATAGGCATAGGAGAGATAGCAGGAGTCGTAGTCGTGGCCGTTCGAGATCTGGATCTAGACGGTATAGGAGCCATAGTCGTTCAAGACATAGTTGGAGAAGGAGATCTGTTTCTCCTAGAACAAGAACTCGCTCAAGAACTCGTTCAAGAAGTGTTTCTAGATCACTTTCTAGGTCGCGTTCAAGAACTCGTTCACGTACTAGGTCTAGATCAAGAAATAGAACGAAAATAAGATCTAGATCTAGAACTAGAACAAGGACAAGATCGAGGACGCGATCGAAAACTAGAACTAGAACTTTATCAAGATCTTTGACTAGGTTCAGAACTAGATCAAGGTCAATTTCATCAAGATATAGTTCTATATCTAGATCAAGGAGTAGATCAAGATCTAGATCATATGATCGGAGTTATAGTCGCAAATCTAGTGATTTTAGTCCATCATCGCGCAGACGTTATCGAAGTAGATCTATTAGTCGATCACGGTCACGATCGCCCTCATATTTGGCTGGTGGGTTAGGTTATATTAAGGAACGAGAAGAAGGTGCGAGAACAGATAAAATGATATCTGATCGTAATGTTGGATTTCAAATTCTGAAGAAATTAGGTATTATAGATTAATTTTATTAAGTATAGATAGATAATATTTGAATTAAGTTTTTCAGTATCACTAAGTAACATGTTTTAACACTAGGCTGGGAAGGAGCAGGTACAGGATTAGGTTCGTCGTCAACAGGTATTGCTGAACCTATAAAGGGAGGAGAAATTAGGTATGGTGAACAAAAATATTTAGGAGTTGGTCACAGTCGTGGCGAAGATGGAGACATTTTTGATCAATATCGTAAAGCAAAAAGTTATACTTATCAACGAAGCGAAATTAGTTCAAAAGACAAAAAACTAGCTGGTTGTTTTAGATGTGGAAAAGTAAGTTATTTGTAATTTTGTGTTTTTTTTTCACTTAAATTAAAGAAATTATTACTAAAATATTTCTATTTTAGCCTGGTCATTTGGCTCGTGATTGTCCTATTAATTAATTTTCCGAAAGAGAGCAAATGCAAATGTTGTAATAAAACAAATTGTTCGAATTTTTAGTAGTTCTAATGAAGAAATCAATATATAATTGCAATTATTAAATTTTTTTCTTCCGTTTATAATGTTATAATGTTTCTAATATTTTATTTCATATATTTATTATAATGCAATAAAATCACGCCTGTATTTCTTGCTCTCGATTTATTAAGATGTATTAAAATTGTGAAAAAAAAATTGTTGATACATTAAAAGATATTCAAATTTTCGATGTAAGCGTACTGTACGTTAAATTTATCTATTGAAGCCCAGTAGAACCGAATCCTCGATTACCACGTTCGGTTTCATCCAACTCTTCAACTTCAATGATATCGGGAGTGTAAATTCGTTCAAGTATAAGTTGTGCGACTCGATCTCCTTCTTTAACTAATATTGTAAGATTTTTAGTGAATGATACTTTTTTTTTAATGTTAATAATAATATGACGCGAAATATACCTTTATAATCTTCTTCGCTATGATTGAACAGAATAACTCCCACTGGACCGCGATAATCAGCATCAATAACGCCACCTCCGCAATCAATGAAGTTTTTCATAGCTTTTCATGAAAAAAATTAAAAAATAAACATGTTACACAAAATCTAGATTTGAAAAATAAGATAATAACGTCATACCAAGTCCACTTCTTGGAGCGACGCGTCCATAAGTTCCTTCCGGAACAACAATAGCCAAGTCAGTAGGAACTAAAGCTTTCCCTTTAGCTGGAATAACGGTATCTGATGCACTTTATTATTATTATATAAAAGTAAAATAAAAAAGGATTTATTTATTACACGGAATATGCACGCATAACTGTTTGTTTTGTTTGTTTTATACCTGTACAAGTCATAACCAGCGGCTTTTATAGAACTACGTTTGGGTACTTTAGCTTTAGGACTAAGACGTTTTACGCTTAAATTTAAAAGATTTGTGTGATTTGTTGAAACTGACAACTTTCGTTTCTTTGAAGTGAACTCTGTATTAATATTAATTTCATTATTATTAGGAGTAACTATAGTTTCTGGCATTTTGTGTGATAAGGTTTTAATATAAAAACGCGTTCAAGTATTCAAAGTGTTCAAAGTGTTCAAATAAAAGAAAAGAAAATAATTTTTTTTTTTTTGTTCGTGGAGAATATATCTCAGAACTATGTGTCACGATTTATCAAAAAGTCAAATCATATGAGCATTAAATACCTTTTGATCTGATTTTTTTATACATATTAATACTACTAGGGTGGGAAAGAATACCTGTAAAAGAAATTAAAAGAAAACAACCATATGAAAACCCTTCAAGACTAAATAAGTCTCCTCACCAGTTATTACTATAAGTGATATGGTGCGACACGGGCAACATTGACGCGTAAGCGGCGGCAATATACTATTGGCATCTATTACAGTCGCCACTGGATATAACGAACCTGTTTTGCACCGCGTCCCATTATTATATTCTCGGCCTGCATTAAGAAATTAAGCATGTGACAAATAAGTGTGACAAATAGGATTTTTAAAAGGAATACATAAGTAAAAATGGAAAACAGGGGTGTGACACCAGTGACAAATTTTAAAGGTCACGTGAGGTGGAAAAAATTTTGTGGCCAGGTATAGGCTATTATCCTGTACACCCTGTATAAATAATTTTTTTTAGAGTAAATATCACGTGATTAATATAGTCCTATACCCCCGGAACAGGATAAATTTGCCCGAAGATCTTACCCAGTATCTATATCTATTTATTTGATTTTCGCGTTCTTTCTTATCTTTGTATTTTACCTTAGGTAAGTTATTTTGAAAAAATAATTAGTTGTAAAAGTTTATTAAATGATAGTTTTTTTTACAAGTTTTCCTACAAAATATTTCAAAAACTTTATTCAAACTAAACTGACGAATAAACGAAGTTATTTAATAATGTAACAGGTTTAGAAAGCCTAAGGAAAAGTTTTTCAAAAGATAAAGATATACTCAAATATAAATTTTTATCAAGATAGCTTGAATATTTATGGAGATATGGATATTTTTGTACAAAATTACTGTGCCGTTACAAGTAATAAAATGATCTTATCTTTTTTTTTCTCTGATATTTTTCCGTTTATGTTACACAAGTTATAATTCTGGCCGGTATTATAGTTTTGGCCCGAATTACCTGGGACATCTATAACAAATCCACTCTATACCGAACTCTTCCGGAACGGAGGGTTCGTGGCGACTGTATAAATATTTTTAATCAGTTTTAGTAATAAGATCAACTCATTTTTATAGTACACTTATACTGCTTATAGATGTCGTGTCGGGTGTATTTAAATCAAAACTTATGTAAAATATCATAATATTGGTTATTATCGTTTCCTATTTCCAAATTTCACGAAAAGCTTGCTTTTTGTCCAAAAAAAAATTACATTACGAAATTATTAAAATAATCCTTCCCAACTTATCGTAAAAAAAAAAGAAAATTTCTTCAATATTTAAAAACTGATGTGTGTCTTTCTTAAAGTCATAATTTATTTATTTAATTGCCTTAAAATTAGCACTCTTGGCATGGACCTGAGGTATTTAAAGTAATTTTAAAGGTGAAATTCAAGTTACAATTTAATAAATTGAAACAGTATTGGTCGAATTTTAAAGATTTTAGAACCTTTAACAGAAAAACTTGTGGATTAGACAATAAAATACGCAATATACGCAGTAAAAAATTATGCGACGATCATGTGACAGAAAATGCGTTGACGAAATAGGATTTAACAGCCTCCCTATCCAGTAGAAATGAAACGCGAAAAAATTTTACCCTCAAGTAGACAAATAAAGTACATGCCCTTTTTGCCGATCGACGGATTTTGTTTTCTTCTTTTTACTTTAAAGAATTATTTTGACATTCGAGAAGGTATGTCTATTAATTTTTTTTTTCCTTTGTTCACTATGATGTTAAACTTTAGAATGTATCGTATCACTTTTATTAATCCGAACTCTGAGAATGAGTTATGAAGTATCTATCTTCTCACTGAGTGAAAAATTCATTATACAAGAAATTTTATTATTTTTTATAACTTCAAACTAACTTTTTTAAAAATAAATAAATATTTTTATTTAGACTCATAAAGGAAATTTTATTATATATGTTCATAATTATCAAATCTTACATGATCAAATAAAGATTTTGTTGACATATCCTTTATTATATAAGCCCAAGCAATACAATAATGAGCAGCAAGAAGATGCCATTCTTCAAGTTCATCAAGAAATTCCAATTTTGATATTCTAAAATATTATAATTTTAAATGAACACTTAATAAATGTTTGATATAAATATATATGCATGTTAATATAATTTTTAGTTCATCACCTGGAAATTTCATTTGGATCGATATGATTATCATGAATTTCATTAATATCAGCAGCTTCGGCATGAGTCCATCCACGCGATAAATAACGATCTTTTTGACTTTGTAAATCAGGATAAGCGTGTATGCCACGAAGTTCAATGTTACGAAATCTTAAATTTTGCAACATAACAGATCCAAAAGCATCATTAGGTAAAATTTGTTCATAAACTATAAACATTGCCGCTATCATATTATTTCCAACCCATTGTACGATTTTATTAGAATCAATTGGATCCATATAAATTAATACACATTCTGATAAGAATAATGTCGGAATACTTTTTGTTGATAAATTAATTAAATTAATTATATTTTTTTTTAGTTAGTTTATACATATTAGAAATGCTTAAATCCAGTAAATTTTCTCTGATTTTACCTTCGATCAAAACCATGGTGCTCTTCTAAATGTGATACTATATTTTCCTCCCATTCTCTTAGATCTCCGGATATTAGGCAATAATCTGGCGCATAGATTTCTGTACCACCTTTTCCTAAGATTAATTAAAAATTAAATAAATTGTTATATACGTTTACCAATTTCTTTGTAAAGTAATGGTGGAAATACCTAATTGTATTTCATTCCCAATTAAATCCGATAAATCTTTATGTTTTTGAATGATCGCAACTTTTTTTAATGTAATTTCAGGAAAATCAATTTCAAAATACTTATGAAATTTACGTGATGCTGCCTATCAAAAAAAAAAAAAAAAAAAAAAATTTAAATCGATATTTACATATAAAAAATTCTTTTTAAAAAAAAAATATACCTTGAAATTAAAGTAGCGTGTATCAGATCCAGCCCCAAATGATACAATTTGTTTCTTCACATTTTCTCCGCCACCTTCCAAAAATTTCGTAATTAATATATCTAATCCAGCATTACGAACATATGATCCTCGATTAATAATTGGTGGTCTCTTTGTTGGTCTTCGAACAAAATATTTTACATATTCATCTTGAATATATCCTGTATTAACTGCTGACCTTTAATTAAAGAAACATCAAATATATTGTTCTTTCAATAATTACATTATACAATATATGACACTAAACTTCTCAAAAGGCCACCTTTAATAACTTCTTAAAGCTCTCAACTTATTACTTACAGTTTACTTGTTACAGCGTCATCATTAGTTTCACGTATAGCATTATCTTGACTCGAAGTATCTGTTGTGAACGGTACACGAAAAGACATTGATAGAAGAGCATTATATACAATTAATCTATAAGTTTTATATTTATAGAAGGATCGTCAAATTTTCCAAATTTTGAAGACGATTGGTTGACGTAATCTAGTGATATATAAATTCCAATACGAAAATTATTATTATTTTTTTTTTTAATTTAATTATGTCTTTTTCTTTAATACACCGTCTTTTATCATCATCCAATTTTAAGCAATCTTCTCCTTTTAATAAAATAATCATATTAAATAATTCAGAGTTTTTTAGGCAATATTCTTCCTTTACAGATTCTAATTCTTCTAACGATTCAACTATATTATCGGAAAAACCAAGATGGACACGAAATTCTATACGGTTAGGTGCAATTGCTAGAAAGAGAGGAATGTCTGCATTATGGGATGAATGGGGTGTAAGACATCCAGTTACAATTTTACAGGTAATGAAACAAATAGTTAATCATCCTATTTCATTTAATTTATTATATAATAATTTATAAAGCTAATTTATTTTTTTTTAAAAAAAAAAAGTTGGAAAGAGTACAAGTAGTTCAAATTAAACAAAATCAAAAAAATGTTAGACCTCCTTTAGTAGCAGTTCAAATTGGGTGTACTGAAGAAAAAAACCAGTTTACAAAACCTTTATTGGGTCATTTTAAAAATGCTGGGGTTAACCCAAAAGCAAAATTGTTAGAATTCCATGTCACTCCTGATGCTGTTTTGCCTGTTGGGACTGAAATAAAAGCAGCACATTTTGTTCCAGGACAATATGTAGATGTAACGGCTCCTTCGTAAGAATTATTATTATAAAAGGTTACTTATTTTTAAAAAGTAATTTTATATTATAATAATTTAAAAATATAAATATATTATTTTTATATAGAATTGGTAAAGGTTTTGCGGGTGTTATGAAAAGATGGAATTTTAAAGGATTACCTGCTTCACATGGTACTTCATTGGCTCATCGTTCTGCTGGTTCAACTGGTCAAAATCAGGTTTGTTTCTATTCAAATGTTTATATTTTTTCTATAGTCATATCTTCTCTTACATTATTCATCGTAAATAGGACCCAGGAAAAGTTTTCAAAGGAAAAAAGATGGCGGGTAGGCTTGGAGGTAGTAGTGCGACGGTTTTAAATTTGAAGGTTCTTAAAATTGACAATGTCTTAAATTTGATTTATGTCAAAGGTGGTGTTCCTGGTTTTGATGATCAATTTGTAAGAATAAGAGATGCTATAAAGAAACCTGGAGAAAAGTGTTTTCCTTCAGATTGTATTCCACCTCCTTTCCCTACCATAGATCTTGAAATTGTGAATAATATGCCAAGAGAGTTAATGGCAAAAACTGGTGGTATTGATCCTTTCGTACCTAAAGAAGTTTAAAGAATCAAAGAATTTTTTATAAAAAAAGAGATTTGATATATAATAATTCATTAATTTAATTTGAAAAGAAGATGCACTTTATTAAAAATTATAATTGAAATGTTCAAAAGTAATTTTACATACAAAGCAAATAATAAAAGAGAAAAATTGTACAATTTATTTTTACAATCGATGTTTCTATTTATATTCTATCTTTAAAACTTTAAAGCCAAATAACAATTGGAACTTCGTTTAAAAATCAAATCCTACTATGAAGGAGGTGTTGGATTATCTTCAGATTTTGGACTCGGACTTAGTGTACCTGGATGATATAAAATAAAAATAAATAATAGTAATTATTATTTTTTTTTTTAAAAAAAAAAAAAAAGGTAATTTAACATTTGAAAATTTCGTACTTTTGTTACTTTTGTATTGTGGTTGACGTTCATATGCATTTGGACTATTTTTGTAATGTTTGTCGGAACGTTTATGATTATGATGGTGATGGTGATTATGACCATTTTTATGATCATGATCTGAATCGTCAGAATCGCTAATACTACTACTACTACTACTGGATCCATCATCCGAGGATTCACCAAATATACGAGGTTTATGATAAATACAACAAACTTCGAATTGTGCCAAATTAGAATGAAAAGAACAACACATATAAATAGAATATTCAAAATAAAGAGATAAAAAACATATTTACATACTTTTTGATTTCTTTCTTCCTAAACCTTCGTTATCTACTACAGCATCATCCCATTTAACTTTTCTGTTGCCAGATTGGCCACCGCCTCCACGGAGTTTTAAAGTTCCAACAGGTTGTTTTGATGAATCACCTTCTCCTGAAGAAACTGGTGCCGTTTCTTCAACAAGTTCTTCAGGATGAATTGTCAAAGTTCTAGACCCATATGTCTCCGGACGATCTAATATAAGAGTTCCAATAAATATAGTATACTTAAAAAATAGCTATTTTATCCCAAATCATTCAAATAATACCTGCAGGTACCGCAGTAAGAGCACGATAACGTAAAGAGTCTCCAGCTGCCATTATTTATAAAATTCTGAGATTTAAATAAAACTGATTAGAAAAAGTAGAAAATAAATTTTATTATTTATGGATGTAATGATACTAAACACGCGCGGGCCCGAACATCCACGTTTAACAATGACATTATACAACATGCCTTAGTAATAATATATAGCGTAAATAAGCAAATAGATGTTCAAATGTGTAACAAATAAATATACCTTTAATTTTTAATTTTCTGGAAATTTCATCGTAGATCTTTGATTCAAAACTCTAATGTCCGAATATAAAGCTTCTAAGGGAAAATTAAGTTTTAAGGGCGATCGAGAAAAAAAGTAAGTTTTTATGATTTATTTTTTTTTTAAAAAAAAACCCTCACTAGTTATATGTAGAGAGAGAGCGAATGTTATACTTATAATAAGTATTTGCTAACCGAATTATTCTGTTATAGAAAAAAGAAAAAGCGTAAAGCCGAAGAGTCTATCGAAGAAGAAGGAAATCAAGAAGGTAATTTTATTTTATGTTTTATTTATAAATCACGTTCTTTGTTTAAGGTTTTGTATATTTATATTATAGGTTGGGTTTTTGCGGAAACTCAAGAAGACCTCATCGGTCCAATATTCTTAGCTTTCAATAGTGAACCTTTATCTTGTCTACATTGTTCAGAAAAAGATCATAGTATTGGAGTGCAACCTTTATCACCTGGAAAGCAACTTTTAAATTGTGAACCTGAAGATATTGCTTCAGTATTTGTAGGTTCTAGGATTGTTGGTACTACAGACCGTATTTCATTAAAAACATTTGATGAAAAATATTTAGCATCAGATAAATTTGGTGTAATTACAGCAGAAAGGGAAGCAATTGGTCCTCAAGAAGAATGGACCCCCATTTTAAGAGGGGATGGAATTGCATTACAAAGTACTTATGAAAAATTTTTAAGTGTTGATGAAATTGCTGATGGGGGTTATAATTTAAGAGCTGATGTTGAAACCATTGGATTCTGTGAAACTTGGAAAATAAAATGTCAAGCCAGATTCCGGAAAAAGGTTAAAAGCACAAAAAAAGAGACAAAACCAATCAATGAATATGAGATTGAACAAATGTACGTTTTTATTGGAAAATTTTCTTGTTTTGTTAATTTTAAAAAAGGTTTGATTGAACTTTAATTAACGCGTCAAATATATGATATGTTTTATATAATCACAGCAAAAAATATCAAACTTGGGGAGGTGGCAGAATAAAAACGTCTAAAGAAGAAATTTCAGAATTAAAGAAAGCGAAGAAAGAAGGAAATTTTGCTGAAGCGTAAGTTATTTTAAATTATTTCTTTGTTACGTTTTTATATAACTGAAAATAGTCAATACTTTTACAGTTTACTTGATCGCCGTGAAAAAGTCAAAGCGGATCGTTATTGCAAATAAAATCAACAGAGATTATAATATAATTTTGCTAAGTTTAAATTATTAGCAAAGCAACAGAGAACATTTTATATTTATAATTTAAATTTATCATTAATTTTATATTGACCTCAAAATAAATATTTTTCTTGTGATACAAATACAGAAAAAAAAAAATTCTAAATAAAATTATCTATAAAATTATTATAATGTATAAAAAGTAAAATATTGTAACATACATACACAAAATGAAAAAAAAGAAATCCCCAAAAAAGGGGGTTGGGAAAATTTTAATAAATCCTAATTTCTGATCAATTTTGATGGTTCTTTATAAATAACTTATTAAGTTTTTTAATTTATAAATAAATGTTTTTGATAGATAACAATGATAATAACAATGATAAATTCCACTTACCCGATCTAATATAAATATAATATAATTAATAAAAAAAAAAGTATACTTAAAATGACTCTAGCTAGTAGCATGATTATAAAACCGTAGCCTATATTATCTACAATAAAGAAATATTACAACAAATGCAATAAATATTTATATTAATGAAGTATCAATGTCGATTTATTGTTGATTATGATGTTTACTTTATACAATTATGCACATGCAAATTATGAAATTATGATTACTATTATTAATTATATTTTATGCACTAACCTAATGGATTTACTAGCGAAAGAGCAAATTATTACAAACTATCCCCGTCAGAGGGAGACTCAACTTCAGCCGACTGTTATGAAATTCGAAAATGTAAACAACAAGAATATAAGAATCGCTTCATCAGAAATTATTAAACAGTTGTTTTTCAACAACACATCATTCCTATCATTACCCCTATTATCGTCCGAAATTGTATTGGTTGTTGACTTAATCTCATCCACTCGATTATTATTATATATGCCGTTTTCCATATGATGCCCATTAGTCCTATTCACCGATTTTCTTTCAAGTTGCGAGAGCTCTGCTCGATGTAACATTTCTTTTTGATTGGCAATGACGCTTTCTTTTGACCTAATATCATCTTGAAGTTCTTTAATCATATTTCCTTGTCGCTGTATTGTCTTGCTCAAATCACTACCACTACGAGAATGACCTTTTTCAAGTGATCGAATCTTCTCTTGTTGCTGTTCAATAATTATTTCTAATTCTTTGTTGGTTCTTTGAAGATTTTCCAATTCTCTATTTTTTTCGGCAGTTAATTGCTCGATAAGTTTATTCTTACTCTCGAGCTCTGATTTGAGATCCGCAATTTGTTTTTCAAACTGAGCATTTGTTAAGTCATTATTAGTCTTAGGACCAGAAGACTTATAAATACATTATATAACCAACAATTAAAATATTAAACAAATCGACAACGATTATTTAAATAATTATATAAAATATGACTAACTTGGTCGACTCCGTTAGGTTCAACTAAAGTTTTACGTGTTAAAGCAATTGCCGGACCACCTGAAAAGGAAGAATTATTTAAAATCAACTTGGTAAGATGATCGATTCTTTCCTTCAAGGCTGTTCGGACAAGTTGAGCTTCCATCATCTGCTCCTCATGCTATTATAAAATAAATTATACCTTCTTTTAATTTTTTAACTTTAATAATGATTCATTTTGTTCCAATAGTTTACCTTGGCTTTTTCTTGTGCCAACATTTGCGATAACTCGGCCTCTTTCTCTTTGTCGTTAGATACATTAGTGCTTTCAAGTTTAGATTTAAGTTCCTCAATTTCCATACGATATTTTTGCAACAAAGCCTTATCATCCATTACCTAAGAATTATAAAAAAGCATTCAAAAAACAAATTTAAAATAAATTATTTCAAAGAAAGTAATAAAGTATAAAAGTATATTAAAATATAATACAAACCGCATTTGTATGTGCTTTTGTAACAACTTTTTTCACTCGGGCCGCAAACTTAAGAGTATTTTGCGATTCTTCGAGATTTATAACCGATGGTGAAATCGTACATATTACGGAAACTCGAGCATTTCCACTGAGTGAATTCTGTAAAATACGCGTCAATTTGGAGTCACGAAACGGTATGTGTCCACTGTCACAGGAAAAAAAGGCTCAATTATTACGAATAAGTAGTGTTCATCCTTAAAACTATTAAATTTCAAATTTTACCTGCCACCGTTCTCTGTAAGTTTAGAAATGACCGTGCCTAATGTAAGCAAACTGAAATAAAGATAAAAAGTTCTTTAGTACAACCATTTCACCTTATCTAAAAGATAATGGTTGTAATAATAAACCTTTTGTTAATGTAAGCCCCTTCTTTTCGACGATCTATGGAAGTTGTCGCCTTTTCAGAACCAGCCAAATCTATCAAATTCTAATTATCAAAATGCAAGGGTATTAATGAAAAAAAAAATTGAATAATGATAATCAAATATTCATTCATTAATTGTTCAATAGTTACCAACACGGAAAGCGATACTGAAGCGCCAGACATTTTCGGACCAGTAGTATAGTATCGATTAGAAGTAGACGTTGATGAGCCTTTTGCAGTACTCTCAATAACCTTAACAAGCGATTCATTGATATTAAATATTTGAGGTCAAATATTTCTCAGAAAAGTATATATTAGTTAATATTACCATTTGAAATACTGTATGTGACCGACTACTTCGCTCATTCCAATCAGTTGAACTCATATGACGATTGGCTAATAAATAGTACTTTGATAAGTATCATATTTTTCGAAATATATTTTTGTAACATACAATTAACAGACCTTCTCCTTTCATGATTTCTTTCAATACTTGTTTAGGTGTAGAAACAACTACTTCTTTGAGAGGACTTACGTATACACCTCGCTAAGATATAAATATTTGATTATAATTAAGACGATGAAATATGTTAAATAAATAATTAAGATAAATACTCTTTTGTCTTCATGAATTCTTAAATCTTCAGTCTCCGGCGATAAAAGATCGCGCACAGTCTCATTATAAATTTCCATGTATGAAACACGGAGAAGGAATTCCTTTTCTTGACACTATATTATTATTATAATGTAATTTGTGTTAGTGAAATTGTCAATGATTTCAAAACAACTTATGAAGAAGAATCAAGCTTACTTCTTTAATATAATCAAACACACAATCTACTGCTTGTGGGATAACGCCCGGTCGTGAATCAGTCCCTATATAATAATTTAAATAAATCATGTAATGCAAAGGAAGCTTAATACCCAGATAAAATTCAATCAAATTATAGAATAATTTATTCATACCCGTCTGTAAATTTTAAAAAAGTTAATTGTCCAATTTAAGTGATCAACTATGGATGTTAGAATTTACTTTATCTTCGAAACATTACATCAAATGAAAGAAATTCATACCATCGTCTATAACGTAAAATTACGATTAAGAAATTTAATATATATATATATATATTTGTGAAGAATTTTGATTATAATATTACGAAAGTAATAACTTACAAAGGTTTTACCCGAAGAAGTTTGACCATAAGCAAATACAGTACCTATGAATGAGAAATTCATCTAATCAAATTGTGTTCAAATTCGATCATTATACATAAATAAATAAAAAGAAAGAAAGAAACATACCGTTATAACCTTCCATAGTAGACCTAGAAATTTCACATTATCAAATTAAAGTTAATGAGATTTAATTGATACAAATGATCATATTACAGTTTAGCTAATCATTTTACTCACCTAACTGTATCTCGCACACCTTTTTCGAACAAAATTTTGTTGTCACTGCCTGTAAATACTTCATCTATTATAAAATAATAAGTTATTTATAAATTTAATAAATTCATTAATTAGAATCATAAAAATAAGAAACATAAAGAAAATATAGTGAGTTTACCAAAAAAGTATTCTGCCATTTGTTTCTTATATCGCTCACAATAGTCGCCTTGTATACCAATTCTCCGGGAATCATTATTTATCTCCCAAACTTCAGTATCACCTCTGTTCATTTCAACTACATTTGAAGGTCTAACTCTAACGACAACCTTGACATTTTGTCGAGTTGAAGACTGATTTGGAGCGGGTGAAGGTGAATTACTTCTACTAATATTTTGGTTAGGCGTTTCTGAAATTGTAGAAGGAGGAGATGTTGGTGTATTCAGTATAGAGCCAGTAGTGGGTGTAACTTTTGGTAGCTGTGGGGTCTTGACCCGGGAAAAAGTTCTTTTAATTGCGGAAGCCATAATTGAAAAAAAGAAAATAATAATGAAAGCTCCGCCTAAGTATTATTTAGCTAGGGAAATGTGGAACACTTTAAAAGTTTGATCCGTGAACTCGGTACTTTATATATAGTATATGCATGGTCCTACTTTTCTAACTTTAATTAAATATGACATAAAAAAAACATATAAACAAAGTACTGTATATTTATACAATGGAAAACAATTTCCAAAATTAGCATTTTGCAATATGTTTACGTCCTACCTCGTGCCGCATCTTGCAGATTTAACATTTTTGATTTTTCCTTGAAAAGCATTTTTACAGCATTTGTTGGTCTTACTATATAATATAAATAAAACTTTAGATTCGGATTTACAAATTTATTGAACAAAGATTCTTTTATATTGAAAGATTTTCACTTTTTTCATTTTCTCACAATTTGAGGAGAAGTTCAAATCCAGCAAATCCAGCTCCTGATTCCTGATTAACAAGTTACACGAGAATATTATATTTAATAGTTTAAGATCAACCACTCGAATATTGTCATTTGTCAGTAAAAATATTTTTTTACGTGACTATTCTATATCACGTGAAAATCCCGTGTAGCACACTGATTGGTGGTTTATTCATCACTCATCACACACCTGACTAGGGAGTAGCTTCTATTGATCCCGTGATTCGATCTTGAGTTTTTTTTTAGCAAATAGATATTGTAAAGGAATTTTAAATAGTTATATGCATATCATGAACTTTGTTAATGTTATACTGGTCATATACTTGAGTGAATCCATGCAGTATGATCAGACAAAAGAGATACCGTACAATTTATGGATCAAAATTATCGAAACAATGCTTAATTATATATTCTAGACTTCTAATTGTTTTATTACTAAAAATATTGCTCTAATTATTGTATCTTTAACAAAGTTTTTATTTATATTGGAAAATTGAATATTTTTCAAGCAAAAAGATGTTTATCAGTTATTTTATTATAAGCGCATGTTTCTTTTGAATCCTTTTTTTAACCCGCCAAATAAAAGAAATAAAATCATTATGAAGGAGACGAAAAAGAATAGAAACATACTATAAAAGCTGTACATACATAATCATTTAAATTAGGAATATCCTCATAAAGCATGATTACGAAAAAGAAAATAATGTGAGTGTGAACTTGTTAAGAAAAATTGAAAAAAAAACATGAAAAATAAAATCCTATATTATACCTCGAATTAAAAAAAAAAATTGAATATTAAAAATTCATCGCATAGCTATAAAAGTAGTATATAATATTCCTCCCGCAGATTTTTTTTTATTCCTGTAAGTATATGATTCATTATAATATCTTTTACTTAGAACTTGTATATTTGGTCACGGCCTTAGTTCCTTCTGAAACGGCGTGTTTAGCTAATTCGCCAGGCAATATCAAGCGAACAGCCGTTTGAATTTCCCTTGAAGAAATAGTGGAACGTTTATTATAAGCTGCAAGTTTAGAGGCTTCCCCAGCAATACGCTCAAAAATATCGTTAACAAACGAGTTGAGGATAGACATTGCTTTATTTGAGATACCGGTATCAGGATGGACCTAAATAATCATTTTCATAAAGTGTACATAGATATAATAGACATTAGATATCATTTTATATATATATTTTTTTTGTTAATTTACAACTATGTTCATCATGAATAAAGTGAAGTCAAAACGCGTTTTTATACACCCAAGAAAAAAATAATGAGAAAAAAAAATAACATTTTTTTTTATCTTTCTCTCTAGCTTGTTGAGGTCGCATAATAACCAACTACAAGATAATCCAGAAAATAGCTTAATAAAATATGTACCTGTTTCAAAACCTTATAGATATAACTTGAGTAAGTCTCTTTGCGAATCTTTCTTCTTTTAGGTTTATCTCCAGTCTTTTTCTCTTTTGGTGTCTTAGATGCTGGCGCTTTAACGGGAGCTTTACCGGCTGGTGCTTTAGCAGCAGCAGAGCTAGCGGTGGTTTTTCCTCCTGTAGTTGGTTTAGCAGCAGCACTCTTTGGTGGCATTTTGAGTTAAGTTTCAGTTATTTTCAGTTATTTTTAAAATATTCGTGAAAATTTTTACGAGATTGACACTTAATAGTTCGTGAAAAAACAAACGTGAAGAAAAGGTTGAAGAATTAAAAGTTGGTAGGTCCCTTATTTTATAATAGTTTTTTTTTGGGGTGAATCACAATTTTTAGGGTGTGTTTACAATACGCGTTATTGCTGTGCCATACGCGTCAGGTGTTATAAAATTATTATATAAATAGTATTCTAAGAGGAATTAGGGAATTATTTAAATCGGGGATGTGATCCATTATGCACTATGCAGTAATATTTAAAAAAATCTTTGCCCACTTAGTCTATTCCTTATTGAGATGATTGTAATGTTACATATATCCGTGCAACAATCCAACTCTTTTTGACGATATCCACGTAAAAGCCATGTGTAACAATATAACACATATATACTTTGTTTTCCCATTCACTTGTCGAAATTAATGTAGAAATACCGTCTACATTTTAAATAGCTATTCTTTGACCTCTTTTATTTCAAGAAGTGAGGAATTTATTTTATCGTAAATTTTTTTAATAAAAGAATAGAATTTTACTTTCGTGCTAATTTTAATCAGATAATTCCTATCAGAATTAAGAATAATGAGTATTTTATTTTTAATAGATTTAGACCAATGTTCACAATTACTATTTTTTGACTAATGAATCTTTAATTGTTAAAAAAAAATTACTACTAGAAACCAATTAACAGTTAAAGAATATTTATTATATATCAGATATGGGTAATGATTTTAAATAAATAACTAATAAAAAGTCATTATTATATTTTTTTTTTCTGAATTGTCATTTAGTATTAATATTATAAAGTTATTCTGAATCATTTTAAAGGGGTTAAAATGTTAGTATTAATCAATATATTTTACATATACATTATATCATATATTCATACTATTATTAAGTATTACTAGTATTATTATATTAAATCCAATTCTTTTTCTATTTTAAAAATTGTAAATCACATATTTATTTTATAAAAGATAAAAACTATATTAATAAAATAATTTTTTTTTAATTACTTAATTAAAAAATAATTAATTTAAAATAAACTATATATAATAATTATTTAAAATTAAAAATTTATAATTAAATAATTAATTTGCTAATAGAAAAATTTTTATTAATAATTAATAAGGCAAATTTATATTGTATATAAATTTATTAATACCTATAATTTGAAGTTTATCTATATAATTTTATTAATTAAACTTTTAAAAATTAATATTTTTAGCTATCTCTTATATATTAGCTTCAAAATTGCAAATTTTAAATAAGAGTTAAATTATAAAATTAAATATTTTTATTAAATTTTACTATTAAAATCTCTGGCTGAAAATTATGAATATACAGTCAAATTCCTCTATAATCACCAGATCCATTATATTAAAATTATAACCTTTATTATATTTACTATTATAATAAAAATAAAATAAAATAATTTTATAAAGAAAGGATATATAAATTAAAAATTAATTAATTTTAAATCAACAATTTATACATAAATTATAATAAAAATTTTTTACTAAAAGTAAATACTATGCAAAATTAAATGATCATTAAAAATTTATGACCAATCAGAAATTATGTGATTATAAAAAAATTTTTATATTAATAAAACTAATATATATATTATAGTTATTTTTAATGATTAGTTCAGAATGTAATAAAGGATCATATAATTCTATACATATTGACTCAAAATATCTAAATTTCTCCGCTCAATTTTTGAGTTAATAGATTATTGGTTTTTGTTATGTAATAATATCATGTTATTGGTTTTCATCATATGTTAAATAATCAAACTACTTTTACTCCAAACTTAACAATAGTTTACCATTTTCTAATAATGATTATAATATGTATATAATTAAAAAAAATTTTTTAATTAATTTTAAATCAATTACATAAAAATAGATACTTATAAAAAGATATGATTATATAGAAAATAATTATATAAAATCTGACTATACTAAATTTAAGAGGTAAATAACTTATCTAAATGAAAAATAAATTTAATTAATTTATTAAAAAAAATAATAATAATCTTATTTATAAATATATAATTGCATAAAAATTATAATTACTGTAATTAGAAAGTTTATTTAATATAATCTTTTTTTTTAAGTTTAAATAACATAAATTTTAAGCTAAAAATAACAAATTATTTAATTTTAATTAAAATTCAAAAATAACTGATAATTTTGGCTATATTTAACTTTATTATTGTTGAATATTTACTTTTTCTTTCTTATATTTAACAAACTTTTTAATTTATTTAATCTTAGATTTATTAAAATTATTAATTATTACTATTTATTATTTTATAAGTATTTTACTAAATTTTTTTAATTTTTTATATATATATATATTTATAGTTTTAAAAAGATAATATTATCTATTAAAATGAAAATTTTTCTGCTTTTTTTTTATTTATTTTATCAATGTCTTTTTTATTTAAAACTATAGTATACTATTTCTTAATAAATTCTTTATTAATTTTCTACAACTCTTAATAATTTATGCTATTGGTTTATTTCAGTTTATTCAAATCTTCTTTTAAGATATTAGAATTGGATCTTAAATGAGCTTGAAACATATAAAAATATTTGTTATTTATATTCTAAAAACTTAAATCTTTAATAATATATAAATTTATTTAAACAATTAATTTATTTATTATTATAAAAAACTGAAAAGTTTTATTTCTAAAATAAAATAAAAAAGAAAATGATATGTAAATAATAAATCTATGATGTAATTGCCGATCATTCTAGAATATTAATCATTACAGTTAGCATAATAAAAACGAAATTTTTTTCATATTTAAAAATTTTATAAAAAAAAACGCGTCGAAGCTTTTAAAATTTTTATCTCAAAGATGACTGATTTGCAGAAATATGTTGATTGTATGTTTAAATATTTTTTTTTGTTTTTATGTATTTTCTAATTTTATGATATTTTGTTTTTACAAATGTAATATTTTTAGTAACGGTTGAAGTAATCACTTCCGATGGACGAGTCATAGTGGTATAAATTTATTTAATTTATTTATTTTGAATTAATAAGTTTTTTTTTTAAAAAAAAACATTCATTTAATAAAGGGAACTTTAAAAGGGTTTGATCAAACTACGAATGTGATCCTATCCGGATGTCATGAACGTATTTTTTCAGAAACTGAAGGAGTTGAAAGAGTAGCTCTTGGATTATATATAATACGAGGAGACAATATGTAATGTATTATTTGTAATTAAATGTATGTAACAAACGTATAAAATGATTCTTTTTATTAACTATTTTTAAATTATGGAAATAGATGCTTGATTGGCGAATTGGATCAAGAACGAGATGCATCTATAGATCTTTCTGAGATTAGAGCAGCTCCTATTACTGATATTTCTAGACGTTGAATTTTTTTAGACGAAGATTCCATTTAATAGAAAAGAAAATTTTCTTTATTTGATGAGAATTATATTTGTATATATAACAAGGCAAATAATAAATTTAACATGCATAATAGTAGCAAAAAAAGGGAAAAAAAATTTTTTTTTTGAAGTTTGGGAGGATCTTAGACTATCATAATGAAATATTTATTATATATTAAATCAGGATTAAAAAATTTGGATTAAATAGAATTAATGCAAACTGTATATATTAAATTTAGTAAAAAATTAAGAAAAAATAATTAATTCTAAACCAATCATGGTTGAAAGATACACTTAAATAATTTAAAACAATTATTAATTATTTTTCTAATTCTAACTAGCTCTATAAATGTGTAGTAATGTTTCAGGTATATTTAATAAATGTCTCATTCTTTCCACCTTTACCTTTAGATATTGATCTACTTCGTTTCCAATGCGTTTGGGATCATGACTTTTTTGCCATGCAATAGGAACCATTGGAATGCGTTCAATAACTTTAATTCCAGCATCTTCGATTTGTTCAATTTTGTCAGGGTTGTTTGTTAATAACCGAATGTTAGACAAATTAAGATCTTCTAAAATTTTTGTTGCAACATCATAATTACGAAGATCGGGTGGATGTTTTAAAAAAAGATTAGCTGTTACTGTATCATGCCCTAAATCCTGTAAATTATATGCTCTAATAAAAATAATAATATAACTCAGTAAATAATGGAAGAAAAGAATTATAAAAAAACAATAATTAATTTTTATTTACCTCAATTTATCTGCAAGACCGATTCCTCTGCCTTCCTGTCTCAAGTATATAACAACTCCATGACCTTCCAACTGTATTAGTCGCATTGCTTCATCCAATTGTTCACCACAATCACATCTTGCACTATGAACCGTTTCTCCAGTAAAGCATTCAGAATGAATTCTGACTAAAGGTGGTGGAAACTCTATCGATGATATATTGGAATCATCATTAATATCTTCTGATTTTATTTGACCAGGTTTTAACCTACCCCTATATGCTCCCCTTACGATCCTATCCATTTCACTTTCTCCTGGTCGAGGAGCATCTAAACTATTACTTCGAATATTATCACCATATACAACTGCTAAATGTTCTTTGTTATCTCGATTATTTCTATAAAGGTGGAGAAAAAATTCTCCAGTAGAAGTCGGAATACGCGCTCGCACTTGGCATTCCACTTTAACAGAATTATTGTTTTTAAAAAAAGAAGTAGGTGGTATAGCCGAGGGCGGTTTAATAGCATCAGACGTTCGAAATAAATGCCTATTATTTGTTAGTCCATTTGTAAAATTTTTTTTAATGGAAGCTGTTGTCGAAGAACATTTTGTTGAAGTCACATTTGTAATGGGCATTGGTGGTTTAGTTATTATTGCCGTAGTTTCTGTTTTCGAAGAGGCATTATAAGTGGAAACATCAAGTGGCTGAGTAAATATTGTTTCTTCAGTATTGTGAAAGCCCATTAGTTTATGATTAACAATAATGCAAGCTAAAAGTAAAAAAAAAAATCGAAATTTTTTTATATCAAGCAATCACGTGATAAATACCAAAGATCTGCAATCATTATACCATTATCAAATAAGAAAAATTTATATTGATTATATTGATTTGTCATTGTATTTACTCAGCTTGATTTGTCATAATGTTAATCTGATTATCATAGATTCAAATATTTCAAAATCATGCTAAAACGCATAAAGTAGCTGAACATCAAAAACATAAGATCGATTAGCATAAGTAACAACAGTGTAGGACCTAACTGCTAATTGATTGAACAATAGTATATATATTTGGCCAATTAGTATCGAACATTTGGATATTTTTCACAGACATTTAGACTTATGGTTGTACTACGTAGATTTTAACACAGACGCGTTCAAAGTTCTCCATATTTCAAAATGGCGGAACATGATTCAGATTGGTATTTTGGCTCACACTTGTCAGCTAATGAAGATTCTTCAAGAACTATTGCCGAAAAGTCTACTAGCTATGCTTACCATGACACAGAAGATGCAGAAGCTATAAATTTTATAAAAATTCATAATAATGATTCAGATTCGACCTATGAACTTTTTACACAGGTAGACTATACTCGCTCGTCGTCTTCCTCTGACTCTGACGAGTTTTCTGACGAGGAAAGCTATAGTTCAAGCGAAGAATCAATAATAGATCTCGAAAAGTTGAGGCGCGAACAAATCAGGCTTACTTTGCTTAAAAAAATAGCTAATAATAGTTCACCTGAAATTACGAATAAAGGAAAAACGCCTGAGATTATCGAATCGATTGGTTCATCAAATGTATCTATGTTTACAGCAATGTCAGATTATTCGAACAATGAAAAGCCAACATATTCATTTTTAAAGTCACACCCATGTCCGTTGGGTGATCCTCACAAACTTGCTGTTCAAACGTTAAATATCAAAAAGTATAAACCTTCAACTAAAGAATTCTCACCTCCTGTATCTCATGTGATTGATGGATCTGCTTGGATTCCTAAAATAAAACGAACAAAACTTCCAATTGAATCACGAAAGGAGGATATTGTTAGTATTATTCGAAAAAACAGAGTAATTGTTTTAAGTGGAAGTACAGGTTGCGGAAAGGTATTATTAAATATCATTAATATTTATAATTATTTAAAGAACCAAATTTTATATTCTAATTAGTTCTAATTCTATTATAATATTGTGAAGTCAACGCAAGTTCCACAATACATATTGGATGATTGTTTACAAAGATGTGTTCCAGTCAATATAATCTGTACACAACCGGTAATATAATTCATAATTCAATCTTTTTTTTTTTATGCAATGGAAGTTTATAATACTTTTTTCTCAGCGTCGTATAGCAGCAACTTCTCTTGCACATCGTGTCGCATCTGAACGGGGAACTCCACTCCATGGTCAGGTGGGATATCATATTGGAGGTAAAGGAGGGTTTTCTGCATCTACCAGATTACGTTATGTCACGACAGGGATCCTATTAGAAATGTTAAAGGCGGATCGATATTTAAATTCCTATACTCATGTTATTATGGATGAGGTATACCGATTTTTAATTAACCAATTGAACTTCTATAAGAAAATAAATTTGAACATGACCTTTCATTTTAAAAGATTCATGAACGTAATGTTGATGATGATTTAATGATGGCACATCTTTGTGTTATACTAAGAGAAAATCCAACATTAAAGTTGATTATTATGTCAGTGAGTATATAAATTTTTGACCATTATTATGTTGACGTAATTTGGTCAAGGTTTGATGCTATTTTCCATTAGGCTACCATGAATGTACAAAAATTCACGAAATATTTTCGCGAATTTGAGACTGAAAACGATGGATTTGTTTCGCAAATTCCTTGGGTTGACATTCCTGCAAAAACTTTTCCTGTTGATGTTTTTTACTTAGAAGATGTTTGTCAAGGATTGGATGTATCTGAATCATATCAGAAACTTGTATTGAACGATCCTAAAAAACCATCTATGATGCAAGAGCGTCGCGACATTTTTATAAACTGGATATTTCGATGTCACATTGATTCACCAGTTGATAACGCATTTCTTGTTTTTGTGTCGGGAATTGCTATAATTGCTGAAATGGTAAAGATATTTTTTGTATTATAAATATATAATATAAATTATTTCTTATGAAGAAATACACTGTCAATTATTAGGAGGATCAATTAATGATACTTGGTGAACAGCAGCGGTATTTATTAGATGTTAATTTTAATAATAATAATAAAATAATTACCCATTTCATATCCTTATATTTTTAGAATGATGAATCCTTATTTCCCTGGGTTCACAATATTTAAACTACATTCAACTGTTACTATTGACGAACAATGTATGGTTATGCAACGTCCTCGATATGGTTGCCGAAAAGTATAATTCATTTTTTAAGTTATTGTTCTACTTTTTTTTTTTTAGAAAAAAAATGTTTAACTTTTAAATATTATTTTATTAAGATTATTCTGGCAACAAATGTTGCTGAGAGTTCAATTACAGTACCAGACGTGAGAGTCATATTTGACAGCTGTTTACGTAAAGATGTGCATTATGACAAGACAACACGATCTTATAGTTTGAATGAACAATGGATAAGTAAAGATTGTGCTGAACAACGAAGAGGTAGAGCAGGAAGAGTAGGACCGGGAGTGGTATTTAATTATTTTAAACCTCTAGTCGATCTAATTAATCGTTATTAATGTAAAATTTATTCTTTATAGATTTATCGATTCGTACCGAAACAATTTTATGACAGATTAAATGATGAAAGAAATCCAGAAATGAGGAGAACACCACTTAATTCTTTGCTTTTGAGATCTATTTATGCGAATCTTGGTGATCCTCGTGAATTATTATCACACTGTCTTGATCCTCCGGATGATACGGCTGTTGACTATGCAATTGAAGATTTGGAAGCAACTGGTGCTGTCATTAAATCTAATGAAATTGCAAAGGAAGTAGATGATTGGGTTCAAGGAAGCGTAGTTTCATACGAATATGAAGTGACTCGACTTGGAACAGTCCTTGCACAATTACCGTTGGATCTTCATTCTGGATTATTAGTCGTATATGGTGCTATTTTCGGTTCATTATACGACACTATGATTATTGCTGGTATGTATTTCTAAATTTTTGTCTTTATAAACTAATAAAATATATCTTTGTATATAATATTAAGATAAACGGTTGAATTATTAGCAATATTACAAAATCGAGGTGTAATAGTCCAGCCACTAAATCAAGAGATACAAATTTGTGCAGCATTGAAACGATTTTCTCTTGATTTACCAGATGATTGTCCTCTTCAGGGTGGTTCAGATTTAATATCCCATTTACGCGGTTATTTATATTGGGAAGAGACAACACAACACGATAATAAATTCGATTTATCTAAAGAATTATCATGGTGTCAAAAGCAATTTATTAGTTTATATTGGATGAGAGAGATACAAGATTTGGTAATATCAATCCGAGAATCATTAGCTTATATAGGCATTTGTTCTCCGCCAACTAAAGAAGAAAGAGATAAGATTCGCAGAAATCGCAGTATAATAAATGGATTTGAAATAAATGAAGAATCTGAAAGCGATTCAATGCATAATATTGATCAGGCGATTCGAATTTTGGATATTGCTGCATATGATGAAACATCTAATAAAACGGAAATTAACGAGATCCAAGAAATACCTATAATTAACGCTCACAGAACTAGGACACATTATCATACAAAATTAGGTACGCCTGTTCATCAAATATCAAACCATGTGCGATCATCTTTAAACCCTTGGATGAATGTATTTAATAGAACATATGAAATATCCACAAGACCGGTTAAGCTGAAAAGAGAACCCAATGTTACTTTATTGACAATCTTATTGACGGCAGCTTTTCATCAAAACTTGTTTTGTGTTATTCCGGGTCAAGACAATCGCGTCTTTAAAGATTGCCCAAAAGAATTTAACCGGAATCATACAATTGAATTCTCAGCTCAAGTTCTCCCACCAAAAAAAGTTATGATAGAAGCATTAGAAAAGGACATCGGTGTCGTACATAAAATAGTTCATCCTGACACTAAATCACAAAGAGAGTTTGAATCTTGTTATATTGAATTTGTAAAGCCTGCTAAACCTATATGGACACATTCCCGTGATAGAAATAAACCGGCACTACCAGATGCCGTTTTTCTGGCACAAAAATTTAGAACTGTCAAAAATGGTATTTGGACTGAGGGATTAGGAAATTCTACCGGTCATAACGCAGCAAACGCATTATATTCGGAAGACACAAAAAAATTACGTTTTTCAGGAGTTTTTGGATGCTCAGAAACTGCCACTGGGCTTTCTCCGATATTTCGTTCAAGATCAACAAGAGTTTATCCATCCAAAACATCTCTATTCTTCCCGCTGATAATTGACAGCGGTGAACATAAACGTTATTCAATATGTGCCGGAAAGTTGTTAGCTGTAGATTATGGGAATTCACATGTTGCAGAACATATTACGTGTCTAATAGGACCTTTAGCGGCTAGGAATAATATCGGTGACACGATTCTCGCTTACTTTGCGAATAAAGTAGAAAATAATAGCGCGATTGGCGGATGGCATGTACATATAAATTCGATTCAATATCCATTGTTTTATTCTAGGCCCTCGGATGTTGAACTAGATTTAATTCATGCTGTCAGATATTTTCTAAGACAAGCATTATTTGAAACTAATTACGCAGGTTTAAATTCAAATGGAAATTCTGATTTTACACCCTTATCAAATTTGACACGTAAAGAAATGGTTAATGTTTGGAGTCAATGTAAAATTACGGCAGATCAGGCTGGAAAATTATTGGTAACTTCAGTATTAATGATTCTTTAATTTATTTTTCTTAGCAATATTTCCTTTATATAATTAGATAAAACTTTGTAACATAATAATTCATAAGAATTTGATAGACTAGTTTTCCTACACAGATAGTTATTTAAAAATTATTTAATTATTCAACAATTATTTATTCAAGACAACTGCGCCATTACGCAATCACACGTTATGTCTTGAAATTCGAGATTCTTAACCTGTATTAACATGCTTCTATATCAAAAAAAAAAAATGTATTATCTGTTATCTATATTTTAATATTTATCAAATAGAAAACTTTCAAAAAGGCGTAGTCAGGTGATTTTATTACATATATGTATAAAGTAAATCGTAAAATCGTAAAATTTGATTACAAATCATCAAAATTAGCTTTTTTTATAAATTAAATTATTTTATTACTTATATTTCATCAAAAAAATTGCACAAAATAATGGCTGATATACAAAATACTAAACTTAAACAATTAAAACCAGAAATATATGATCTTATTATTATAGATACCTACATTTATATTATTTTGATCAGTAATAAATATTTATTATTTGTAAATTTATCAATATATATCACTTGTAAATTTATTGATTATTTATATTAATATTATTTAATGAATTCAATTTTTATCAATAGACAGGTCATATGATTTTTATTGATTTTTATTCTTTTAAAAAATTTTTTTGATGTAATATAAGTTTAATAAAAAAGATACAATTATATAAGTTTGTATTTAAAGTATTTCACAGTTTATATACTTCTGAATTACATAAATATATCAAATTATGCAATAGTTAAATTAATTTAAATAAAATTACTTTTAGTAAAAAATATCTTAATAAAATATAACTTATCAACTATATACTAATTATCTTGACTTTTTCTATAATTTTATAGCATTATTTTGCAAAATTCCAATATCAATATTAACATAAATCACTTTTAGATTAATATAAAAAAAAGTTTTTAATTATTTAATAGTACTTTTAATAATTATAAAATTATTTATTTTTATAATATAATTAATAAAGTTATTAATTTATTTTTATATTATTAAATAAATAACAAATAATAATTTTTCTATTTAATTAATTATTACTGGTATAACTTTTGGTATTTTTAAATAATAATTATAATTTTTTTTTAATAATATAATTTTATTAAAATCACTGTTTAAATATATGATTTTATAACTAGAATTATACAATTTATCACAAATTACAATTATTTATTTATAACATCATGATAGTAAATAAGTATACTTTTCTCTATATAGATAAATATGTAAAATAAATTACTTTAGATACAAATATTTCTATAGTTTTAAAGAAAAGCAGATAGGTTAATAAAATTATCTTTAGCTTACTGATAAAGCATAGTGAGAAATAAAATTACTATTACTAAACTTTATAATATAATTTTATATATTAAGCTTAAGAAATCATACCTACCTATTAAAAATAAAGCTAATATAAGAATTATCTTTACTTTGCAATAAAAACTACTACTTTTATTAATAAAAAATTATATATATATTTTTTTAATACTATTTTTTTTATTTTACTAATACTTTTTTTATTTAACATTATATTATCTTTTTTCAGCCCAAATATGAAATTCTACTTTATCTGATTTCTAAATTTTTTTTCTATCTTCCATCAAACCATTTTTTTTACTTTTAATAAATTATCTTTTTTTAAAATTATCTTAGTTCTAATAGTTAAGCTTATTGGTATTAGTCTTTATATTAATTCAGATAAATCTTTTTTTAAATATTATTAGATTTTCAAACTAGTATAAAATATTAAATAAGATTATAAAAATTAGCTATTAATATCAATAAGAAATTAATAATAAATAAGACTATTCTTAATTATTTTAAGAATAAAAGATTCAAATAAAAATAATCTTTTAAATGATATTCATCTAATAATTTTAAATAAAAAAATTTGCAACTTTTAAAATTTAATTATAAGTACAGTAGTATATATTGGATTAGAAATTGTAATTAATTTTTATAATTAAAATTGATTTTAAAATTAATTAATCATAATTAATTATTTCAGAATGATATTTTAGCTTATATCTTACTTCAAAATTAATTTAGTATTTTAAGTTCAGAATTTTGCATTTGCTGAATATAATGAATGGAAACTAGAAAGTTATTAAAAAATTGATAGTTAGCTAATTATTTATTAATGATTAGTTATTCTTATTATTACATTACATTAGGATTTTATTTTACAGTTAGGGATCCTTTAATTTAGCCTCTTAAAGTGATATAACATAATATTATTTAAAAAATCCAAAAAAAAATATAAAAGACAGTGAATGCAAAATTAGGTACATTATATCAGAGTTGATTAAAAAAGTAGTTATATTTATCAAGAATTTTCTTTCATAATAAGTATATTAAGAATTAAGATTTTTAAAAAAAAATAAATTGGATACCAATATGCATCTTTATTGTAAGCAAATCTTAATTCAAAGAAAAAAGTCTAACAGTACTATCAGAAATTAACCTATTTTGAAGGATTATTACTAGGTATATTAATAGCAAAAATTTTTAAACAGAAATTGTAGATGAGATAATATAAGCAGTCATCTTGATTCATTTGGAGCATCTATAGAAGTATACTCTGAAATCTGGTCAATTTGAATATCTGGTTATCCATCCAAAAATTGACTAGATTCAGATTGATCTGTTTATATTACCAGATTGACCAAATAGTTTAACAGATATCTGATCAATCTGATGATCCATTTGTATCACCAGATTCATCAGATTTACCAGATTTTTTTTTATAAAAAAAAATAGGTATTTTTTTATTAAAACTTACTGACTTACTGTAGGAACGAACACTTCAGTTTGACTCCTAGAGGTAATTGAAGATGAGTGAATTTTTTTTATTAAACTTTAATACAAGAACATTGCTAACGTTCTTTTTTTTATAGGAATAAACACTTCAGCTCAACTTCTGAAAGTAATTGAAGGAGAATTTATTAAACTTTAATATAAGAATGTTGCTAATATTTTTTTCTTTTTTTGTAAGAATGAACACTTTGGCTCAACTTCTGAAGGTAATGAGGTAAAAGGGTGTATAGGGAAAATTTTTTTTATTTTATTATACATGAATGTTTATTAACATTCTTTTTTATTAATTTTTGTAGGAACGAATACTTTAGTTTTCAGCTCAGCTTCTAGAAGTAATGGAATAAAAGTGAGCGTAAGAGATATATTTTTTTATTTTATTATATAAGAACATTTATTAACATTCTTTTTTATTAATTTTTGTAGGAATGAAGACTTCAGCTTAGCTTCTGAAGATAATAGAATAAAAGAAGGCATAAGGGGTATTTTTTTTTAATTTATTATACAAGAACATTTATTAATGTTTTTTTTATTAATTTTTGTAGAAATGAACACTTTAACTTAGCTCTTGAAGGTAATGCTTCAGGGACGTTTCAAAAATTCCATCCCTACAAAAAAACAAAAAAATAAAAAATAAAATACCAGATTTAACCAGATTATCTGATCAATTCAGTATTATCCAATGGATCTATCCAGATTATTCAAAATCTATTCATTCCTTAATCCAGATTATCCAATTCATTTAAAAATAGATGATGGATTGAATGGATTTTACCAGAGCATACCTCTAATCTATAACATCATTAAAAACTGACTTAGTAAAATAAAGAAATAGAAGTAGCGTAAGTTTTATTTTCTTTATTTGTATTTTAATATTGTTAGATATTTTTAGTTAGTTTTTTCTTCTTAAAAGTTGGCACTAGCAAATGACTTCTATAAATTTATTAATATTTTGTATTAATTAAAAGATCCAAAAGTCTTTTTTGTAAAGATTCAGATAGACTAGTTGAAGCGATTAACTTTTAGTCTTTGAGAGTATTAGAGTATAAAGAAGATTCAAAGCATATATTATTTAAAAAGATTTAACAATGTAATCTCATTCTGAAGATCTATATGATATAAGTGTGTCAAGCAGCATATTTCTGCCTTACAGTGAGGAAAAAGTATGTATTTCAATTAAAGCTCTATTGAATAGTTATTATATTGTATTATATATAATTATAATTTAATAAATTTAAGTTTATCCATTTATCTTCACAAAAAAAAAATTATGATTAATTATTTTTCAAGTTTTGATTCTAAAATTTAATTTTTAATTTTTAATTAATCATTTTTAATTAATTTTATATGCTATAAAATTA
Organism: Glomus cerebriforme; assembly: GCA_003550305.1. Taxonomy (NCBI): domain Eukaryota; kingdom Fungi; phylum Glomeromycota; class Glomeromycetes; order Glomerales; family Glomeraceae; genus Glomus; species Glomus cerebriforme. The sequence continues at coordinate 14,631 of QKYT01000124.1, read as the reverse complement.
AAGATAGTTAGGTCAATCCTAAACCTGATTCTAAAACTTAGTTCTAAATTAAGTTATTTATAAATTTTATAGTATTTAATACAAATATTAGTAATTATAAATATAAAAAGTACATTGTAATATTACAATTTACCTTTTTATCATTGGCAAAATTTTTAAGATGCAAAACTACGCAGTTCTGTGATATAAAAATTTGTGTAATTCTGTGAACCTGTTAACGTGCACTGAAAAAAAGGTAAGAAAATTTGTATAAATCTTCAAAAATCAAAAAATCTGCAAAAAAATTTAAGATAAAATCTGCAAAAATTTCTGAAGAAAATGTTAAATAAATTTGCAAAAATTTCTGAAGAAAATTTTAGATAAATCTGCAAAATATTTCAGTTATACATTTTATACATATTACTTTTAGTTGTATAATATATTTTATTAATTACAGTCAAATATATTTACAAATTAAAAACTAATCTACATCTTATTTTTTGATTTTTTTTACATATTATTAATGGTTTGAATATAGTTCCAGTTGGTTTGATTCTAACAAATAATTATTAAATATCTGGCAAAATCTATAAACAAAAAATTCAAAGTTTTGCAATTAAAAATTGCAAAATATATTCAATTTTAACATATTCAGATATTTAATATTTTGATATTTCTGATTTTTAAAATCCAAACTCCATAAAAAAAAATGTTAGTAAAATATCATTTAAAATAATTAAAAAAAAATAAAATATTTTGAAGTTTTAGTACTTTTGAATTCTTATATAATCTGACACACTGAAAACTTACAAATAAAAAATTGAAAAGTTATTAATATTTTGTTAAAAAAATATAAACAATAAGAAATTTAAAGCATTATCTTTGAATTTGCAACACTAACTCCAAAAACTTATAAAAAAAAGAAATAAAGTTCTTAAAAAATAAATAAAAAAAATTTCAAAAGTATTATACTTTTAAAATCTGCATCATTTTCTAAAACTAAAAGAAAAAAAATAAATATTAGTTAACATTTTATTTAAACTAATAAAAACATAATTCCGGTCAGAATTAAATGATCTGCAATAAAATTGCCTTTTTGGAAATTTAGTGTAACCTAAAATTCGATTTTTGAGGAAAATAAAATTGCCTTTTTTGGATTGTGTAATGTAGTATAATATCCAAAAAAGGATACTCTGGCCGGCATTATGAAATCTGGCCAAAATTAGGGATATGACGAATAATATGTAATGAATAGGAATTCATACCTTGAAAAAATTCGTCCTTAGAATAAATAGAAAAAATGAAAACAGAAGGTATGACACAGGGATGATAAATTATCATATAGTAAAAAATCACGTGACTCGTATCCAGACACCCCATGTAAACTTAGAAATTTTCTAAAAAAAAAAGATGTTTTTCAAAAGTTAAATAATACCTTTAAAATTCTTCCATATCCATATCTGAATTCTAAAAGAAGATTAAATGAAAAAAAATTTGAAGGTATACTATACTAACTTTAAAATCTTCAATATTCTTACCTGAACCTATAAAGAAAAGAAATGAAACTTTAGTTATTAACATTTCATATTAAATAATAAAAAAAAAGAAATTTTAAAAGTATTTATTTATCTTTGAAATTTTGCAAATCTCACATCTGTAACTTACAAAGAAAAAAAATAAATATTAGTAAAAAAAATTGTATTATTTATTTCATGGGGGGTTAGGAATATTATAGTTTTTTCCCAAAGGGAAAAAACCATGATATTCCCTCATAAAATAAATGGGTAATCTCTCGGAGCATGTTACTCATTAAATAACATGTGACTTTACATGATTAACTATTTTAAACTTTTTTTTACATTATTTTCTACAAATTATTAAGTTATTATAAGATATTTTAAACAGTTTTTATAAAATTAGTAATTTTCTAGCTGTCTATATGAGACTAAGGAATAAGTAAATGAAAATTTCTGGTTAGCTGATCATATGCAAAAAATTAGACTGAAGGCAATCATGAGTGACACTTAATGTGATAGGGAATTATTGTTAAAATTCCACATACTTATATCCAAAAGAATCTACAAAAAAAAGAAATAATAAATATTAGTTATTAATATTTGTTAAAAAAGAAATTAAAAAAAATTTGAAGGTATTATTCTATCAAAATCCTATAATCCACCCAAAAGAACTTACAAAAAAAATAATAAAATGTTAATTAGTAATATTTTATTAAAAACAAAAAAAAATAAAAATTTTTTGAAAATATTATATACTTTTAATTTGTAATATTATATGTGAAATCTACAAAAGAAAAGTGAAGTATTAGTTAATATTTTGTTAAAAAAGAAACAAATTTTGAGGGTACTATTTACCTTTGAAAATTTTATGAAGAACATTAAAACCTAAAAAAAGAAACTAACGAAATGTTAATAAAAAGTTTTGCTAAAAAAAAATAAAAAAAAATATTTTTTAAAGTTAACTTTCATAATTTATAATACTAATGCCTAAAAACTTATAAAGAAAAAAATTAAAATATTAGTTTAACATTTTATTAAAAAAATAATAAAAAAATATTTTCAAAAGTATTATTTATCTTCGAAATTTCCTTATCTCATATTAAAAGAAACCTATAAAGAAAAAAAAATAAATATTAGTTATTAATATTTTATTAAATACAATAAAAATAAGTTTTGAAGCTTACCTTTAAAATCCTATATACTCATGTTGTAGAACTTAAAAAAAAATATTAAATTCCTAAATTACTCAATTTTGAAACCTACAAAATAAAAAATAAATGAAATATTAGAAATAATTATTAAAAAAAAGGTAAATCTGGATTTAGTATGGGGATGAGACATTTATACATCGTCAGAATTTTCCTAATTCAGTAATTCTGGTTAAAATGAAAAAATTTTTTTTGGGAATTTCATGTAACCTAAATTTTAATTTTGAAGAGAAATAAAATTGCTTTTTTGGTTTGTATAATGATGCTCAAGTATCCAAAAATAGAAATTCTGATCAAAATTAAATTTTTGGCCAAAATTAAGGGATGTAACAATTAACATGTGATAAATAGGATTTTATACTTTAAAAAAATTTTAAATTTCTAGAATAAATAGTAAAAAATGAAAATTGAAATGTGTGATACAGGAATAACAAATTGGAGGTAATAAATAATGATGTCATATTCCTGCAAGATATATAAAAAAACCTTTAAAAATAAAGATAAATTTACCATTGAAATTTTAGGAATCCATTTTTACAAAAAAAAACAAAATGTTAGTTATTAACATTTCATTAAAAAAAATAATAATAAAATTTGAAAGTATACTTTCAAAGTACTATTTGGAAGAACCTATAAAAGAAAAAAAAATGTTAGTAAAAAATTTTATTAAAAAAAAACAAAGTAGATAATTCTAAAAACTTTTAATTTTGAAAATATTACATTAATAATGTTTCTTTAACAAAAAAAATTATATCTCTTCCAATATAAATCTTTGAAGTCTAAGTTGAATCTGAAGCTGAAGTTCTATAAAAAAAAAAAGAAATGTTATATTAGTAACATTTCTTTAACAAAAAAAAATTATATTTCTCCTAATACAAACTTTTGAAGTTTAGGTTGAATTTTAAAGCTGAAGTTCTAATCTTTAAAGTTCAAGTCAAATTTAAAAAAAAAAGAATATTACATTAGTAATATTTCTTTTAATACTCTCTCCCTTCACTACAAACTTATTTCAAAGTCCTATACTTGAAGATCTAAATTACAAAAAAAAAACATTAGCTAATATTCATTAAATTAAAAAATAAAAAATAAAAATAAACAGAATTTTAAAAAATTATCTTTAAAAAATGAGTCCTTCAGCTTTCTAAACCTAAAGAAATAAAAAGAACATTAGTAAACATTTATAAATAAAAATATAATTTATTATTGCCATAATAATGCATTACTAATGTCATGTGATTTATAATTCCAGTCAGAATTAAATGATCTGTGATAAAATTGCTTTTTAAAAAATCTTGTATAATCCAAAATCTCAATTTTTGAGAAAAATAAAATTGCTTTTTTTTTGAATTACTTAAGATTTAAATAAGAAAATTTTGGCCAGCATTATAAAATTTGGGCAAAATTAAATATATGATGAATAACATGTGACAAATAGTATTTATCATACCTAAGTTTTTAGAATAAATAATAAAAATGGAAAACTATGGTGTGATGTAGGGGGGTAATAAATTATTATATAGTATAAGTCATGTGATAAAATAAGTTATGTGTCAAAAATGGTGATACATCGTCATGGCGATAAATTACTTTTTTCTAAAAATAATAATAAAAANAAAAAAAAATCATTTAAAATCTTACTTTTGAAATGAGAAACCCAAAACTTACATTTTAACTTTTAAACCTAAAAAATACAAAAGAACATTAGTAAATATTTATAAATAAAAAAAAATAATAAAAAATAAAAAATTGAAATTATTACCTTCAAAATAAGAAGTTTGGAGAACTTACCAATTTTATCTAAGACTTTAAAACTTAAAATTTAAAATAGTTAAATAATAATTTAACTGAAATTTATCAGAATAAAAAAAACTTCAAAGTTTTTTGTGCAAAGTTTTTAATAAATTTGCAATATTGGAGATTATTGCAGTTTTTTTTAAAAACTCTACTAAAAAAATTTAAAGAAAATTATTTGAAGAACTACACTAATATTTATCAAAAATACATAAAAAAAAAAGTAAAAATTTGCAAATTTTGCAGATTTTTTCAATTCTGCATTTCTAAAACTTTCCCAATGATATAAAATCAATATAAAAAAGTAAATCATAATATTATAATTCATTTTTTTTATATAAATTTAATATAAAAAGTGAATTGCATTACTATAATACATTTTTTTATACAGTGATTTTCAAAAAAATACACCAAAATTTATAAAATACAAAATTACATGATTATAAATAAGTATTGCTAAGCATCACCTAGGCGATCATCGCCTTTACTAGCATTAGATAGAACTTGGGGCAGAATTAAAAATACGAATGTAACTCTGCCTAAAATGCTATCCTGATGCTGGTAAAGGTGATGATCGTTCCAGGTGATGTTTAGTAATTTTCATTATAAATTATCTAAAATTGTATCAATATAATATTTATTTAATATGTAATATATATATCATTCTATAGATACTATCCAAATCTCAAAATCAATTTAGACATATAGTAAAATTTCAAAGTAAATTACATATAAATTGAATGAATTTATACATCCCAAATTATATTTATGATATTCCAAAATAATTTGGATGGCATCTATACTTTATACTACATTAATTTTAACTATAATTAATAAGTTAGATTTTTTAATTACATAATTTATATTAAAATGTTAATACATTTATTTTAACATTTTATTATAAATTATGAATTTATTAAAAAATTTAAGAAAATTCAATTTAAACTTAACTAAAAACTCATTCTAATATTTTTTACTATTATATATATCTTCTTTTTATTTTGATCATACACTGGTCAAAAACTGATCTATCTTACAGATATCTTACAGATATCTTATAAATATTGGGTACCCAAAATGCAGAAAATCTGCTATACATCAGGTACCCAATATGTATACTATAGAATTAAAAAATACAATTTATTAATTATCTCGCTATCCAGTGATCATAAAAAAATAAAATATAGTTCATTCAATTCGTCTTATTAAGACATATTGAATGTACTAATTTCACATTTCTAGATGTGATAGATATCGAGATATTGCAATTTTTGTTTATTTTTTTTATGATTTATTGAATATCTT
>QKYT01001239.1:3045-19805 GCA_003550305.1 Glomus cerebriforme | reverse complement strand
AAGTAGTTGATTGGGTATATTGTTATGTTAGGTTTATAGCGTAGTTTTATAGATTAGTTTTTACTTTTTATAATTTTACTTTATGTAAACTAGATAATGATGAGATCCATATATTTTGTTTATGTTTGTTTCTTTTATTTTGTATTTTTATTGAACTTTATTAAATAAAATATGCTGTTAACAATAAAAAAAAAAAAAAAACTCTGCCAATATCGACTCCCTTGATATTTCCTATCAGTCAATACTATTTAATCATCCTAACAAGCATTTTGGTTTCCATTGGGTTGCTAATTGGCTTCCTTCAGTTTCTCGCACCAATTTTGATCATATTTTTAAATATAATCCCAGGGCCCATACTGCCCTCATTGACTACTGGATCCCGGCTCCTCCTCAGGATTCTACACATACTCTGATTTTCCAGTTGCTTTTTCTCTGGCAATGTCCCAGTTGTTCTTTGAACTCTAATCACCATTCCTTGCTGACTTCTTCTCAGCAGAAGAAATTAGATCCTATTCATTGTTCTTTCTCAATTGATCTATCCCTTACGGTGGTTCTTCCCTCCGTATTGAAATACCGTCTAAAACGGTTGGATCTTATGTCTTTCAAAGTTTCTATTAAAACTGTTTCCTTGCAACTTTCTTCTTTGGTTTCAGATTTTTCTATTTCTCCTATAGTTAATAGAACTTCTTCCCCCCTTCCTCCTATTCAAAATATTATTAATTTTTCACAATTCTATGTTTCGACATCTAATTCTTATCATTATTACATTGATGGCTCTTTTACAATTGTTGATAATTCCCCACGCATTTCTTGTGCTTGGATTCAATCTGATTCAGAGAATCATATTTTACATTCTCTAGCAGTCCCCATCTCTTACCCTATCGCTTCTTCTCTGATTTCTGAATTAGCTCCCCTAATTCTCATCTGTTTCTTTATCCCTGATCATGCGCATTTGAACATTTATACTGACAATGTTTCTGTTATTAATGGAGTAAATTCCATTATTGATTCTCCGGGTTCCTCTTTGTTCACTTTTAATGAACATTTTCTTTGGTCTATTTTTGTTAAATTTTTATTTTCTAAGAATTTATCCTGTACTATGCATAAAGTTGTTTCACATTTGGACAATTACTTACATAACTTAGCTGATTTTATGGCACGTTCTTGACGCGTTATTCAGATTTTTCCTCACTAGACAAAATTTCTTTTTCTTTTCCTTCTTCGTTATTAGTTTCCTTTTCCTATAATTCTATTAGAATTGATTCTCCTTTTCGCAAGACTTTTGATTCTTATCTATCTTTTAGTGAATTTGTTAATGTTTTATCATTAAATAGATTTTCTTACTTAATCCCCTTTGTTTCTTTGATCGATTGGGATTTGTCTTGGCTATCTCTAAATACATTTGTTCCTTGCACTGACTTATCACCTTTCAAAGCACAGGAACACCGTATCACTTACACTTCTTTTTGTTACAAATTACAATTTCTAGAACTCTCTACTATGGACGTGATGAATTCTCATCATCCTTGTTATTTCTCGCAAAAGTTGCTCTGTTTTTTCTGCAGAGTCTGTCCTGAATCTTTCTCCCATCTTGTGGATTGCGCAGCTCCCATTTAGGCTATTGATTCACCGAATTGTCTGCCGCTGCCTTATAATAATTTTTCCACTCTATTTCTGTCATTTAAAGATGCTTTACTTAACTCAATTATTACTTCATAGTCTAAGTATTTGAATAAAGATATTTCCACTTTCCCTTCACGACAAACGTATTTGTCGCTGCCCATTTGGACTTCCTTACCGGATTCTCCACACTGGCCTTTGTTTATTCTTCAGGGATTCATTCCATGCTCCCTTACGGCCTTTTTCCTCTCTCTTGGATTCTCTAGGGTTTCCACTAAAAACATTCTTTGCCCAGTGGTGATGAAGTTACAACATGACTTCTTTCACCAAACATGGCTCCCTCGTTGTCACATAATGGCCTCTACGCTTCCTGCTAGAGACGTTCTAATATCACATGCTTCCGCCGATGCTGCTCAGATTTCAAGGCTCCCATCACTGACCTCAGCCTTTGTACCAGATCTGCTTGATAAAGCAATTCTCCTTGGTACCTTCTGGATAAAACTTTTGGACCAAATGGTCCCTCTGATGGATCTGACAGTTCGGGATGTTAAGTTACGGCTCTCCTTTAACTTATTTTAAGGGATTGGAGANGATACTCTCAGGATGGTCGACTTGGTTACTACCTCTCATTGCGAAGTAGTTTATTGGGTATATTGTTATATTAGGTTTATAGCGTAATTTTATAGATTAGTTTTTACTTTTTATATTTTTACTTTATGTAAACTAGATAGCGATGAGATCCATATATTTTGTTTATATTTGTTTATTTTTATTTGTATTTTCAATTTATCTTATTAAATAAAATATGCTGTTAAAACTAAAAAAAAAAAAACTCTGCCAATATCGAATGGTCACATGGTACTGATTAAATATCGATCCTAATATTTTCTAATAAGTTTTCTAGTTGATGTATTTCACAACTGAGATAATGAAGATATCTCCTGGGAGACATGGAAGAATATCTGTATGCTAATTGAGAGAGTCCCGCTAGTTAGCTTCTTTTATTAAAATTTGTTTCAAAAAATGCAAAATCGGTAGATAATTCATTATTTTATAGAATCTCCATACATCTAATTTCAGGATAAACTTGTATGAAAGTATCTGTTGTGATTAGGAATGTCCTTGGGGGAGGTACCATCTAGAAATGGCTGATCAGCCTGGGCTATACTGCTCATTATGAAGTATATGTTTGGGTAGGCGGAAGCACCTGTTGGGTTTTATATAATATATGATTGTTTTTCTTTTATGTATTGTATTTTTTCTGACTATAAGCTGAGCAAGATCATTGGGTCTTATTCCTTACCTTAAACTTAATAAAAGTTTGAATTTAAAAAAAAAACTCTGCCAATATCGATGCTAGAATGATGAAATTGCCACCATTCAAATCCTCTCATTTCATTGAGATGAATCGAATGATATAAAGTTTATTAAAATCCAATCATTGGATCATATTTCATTTCCAAAATTTGTTAAATGTTTGTGTAGTTGTATCTCTGTCAATATTGATGTTAGAAATTCGATATTTATACCATTCGATTCGTCTTAATGAGAGGAGTCAAATGGTATATATTCCATCAAAATCTAATCACTAGATCTTGAGTAATTGGTGATTTTGCAATTTATATGAATCACGTGATTGGAATTGCGGAATTGCGGATGACTATGCGCAATTCGATTCAAAATTCCGCAATATTGTGGATTTGTAAAAATAATTGCAGCATCATCTTTACTTATGAATTTGAAGAGAAAATGCATATGTTAGCATATATCTATTTGACTAATAAAGTTAAAGAAAATAATACAGGACTTTTATTATTTCAAGGAGATGGGTCACATGAGTTTATTGATGCATATGATCATTATGTAGGATTTATTAAAATTAATCAACTTTACTATATATATAGTGGATAAAGAATTTATAGAATTAAATGATAATTAATATATATTTTTTAATATATATTATAGTAAAAATTTTATAAAAATATTAAATAAACTTTTTTTTTTGACAATTGATGGTATAACAGATAATGTTTGATATTAAAAAAATAATATTACAAAAAAAAATAGTTAATAAAATTATTACATTGTTTTTATTTAGGCTGTCTAGGTCCTGATAACCTTAATCACAAGTTGCGGTATCATAAATTTATAAAAAAAATATATATTAAATCGAAAATAGATATCTACAGATCCATTATGGATAATTGGCATCACATGATTAACTATCTACTGTATAACGTTAATAAAATCATTAGAAATATTAAATGTTTAGTACCATATGTCTTTCTCTTCGTGAACTAAAAAAATATTCAATTTGCCAAATAATCCAAAATATTCATCCATAACTTAAAACAAACAAAAATTATGTTACTTACAACAACACAATAATTATTACGTGACACATTATTTTTTATATTCAATCTGATAAGAAATAAGAAACTAATCAGTTTATTGATTTTATTTTAAGATGACCAATGAAATTTACTACTATCTATACTTAATATTATACTTGCCGCCAAAAAGGAAATTGTAACAATGCACATATATTTTAATAATGCTGCTTCGTATGCATTCTGCAAATCGGCTATGCCATGTGAAAATAAGCATCACACGTGACTGTTAAACCAATATAAAAAATTCTGGACATTTGATTTTATGTTTTCCGGACATTTTGGACCTATAAAAAAAATTCCAGACATTTGAATTTTATGTTTTCCGGACATTTAAGATCTATAAAAAATTCTGAACATTAATTTCATACAAAACTTGTACATTTCTTGTTTATAAAAATCAATTTTTACATTTTCCAGACAATTGAGGCCTTTAAAAAGACTTTAAATCCTGATATTTGTCATAATAATTGCAATTTTTGTACAATTTCTGGTCAATTTCAATATACAGGACATTATTGGTGATGATTTCCGGACATTCTTTTTTCATAGGGAAGCATAAAAAATGTTAGAGAAATATTCATATTGCCAACATCAAAGTTTTAGCAGCTTGCACCACTGACTAGGCGACCTTCTGTGCCTTCGGCACAGTGGTCGCCATGTCTCTCCCTCTTGGCCTAATGGCCTTGAGTCCCCTTCAGGGGATTATATATAACCCATCATTCCCTAAATGGTTATCTCTTAAAGCCACACCTTAACCACTGCTGCAGTCAATAACAAAATGTTAAACAAATATTTTGGAAATAGTAGTCAAGTAAATTTATGGTGAAAATATTAAAATCATACATTGAAAATGGCGAAAATATTAAAATTGTGTATTGAAAACAGTAAAAATATATATCCAGTGAAAAAATATTCGTTCGGGTGAAAAAATATTGTTCGTGAGTTTAATATATTATACTTTTTATTTATACTCATGATCACAGGATTTAGTACGTACAAATCATGTGATACAGGGGTAACCCCGGTACAATGTGCATATTTCCTATTTCTAATTTATAATAAACAATAACAATTTTAAAAACTATTTCTATTTATATAGTAATAAAAATAATAAAAATAAACTATAAATTACTTAATACTGCCTAAAAAGGGATGGCTCTGCCGGCCCATATACTATGAATCTAGTTAATAATAAATAATGGTCATACAGTATATGCATGCGCAAAACGCAAAAACAAAAAATATGTAACAATTATGTCATTTACAAAAGAAGTTTGCCTACGCGTTACCACATGATCTGCAAATTTTGTTATCTTTGTTTAATATTTAGCATGATTAAATACAAGAAAATTTAAATATATTAGTTGAATATTATACTTATCTATGAGAGGAGCCATTTTTATGTAAATTATGTACTGTACGTGGGATTATTTCTTCTGAAAATGGCGAATTGGAACAGTGAATTTGGAATGAGTTATATGACTCATTTTTCTATTTAATTTATTTTCTCATTCAAATCTATTCAGAAATGATAATCTATTTTTCTTTATTTTTTTTTATTTTTATTCTTTTAGCGTAATAAAAATAATAAAAATTGTATTGAAACAATAATGGAATAAAATAAAATAAATGGAAATGTCTTTTTAAACTTTATAAAAATTTTGATTGTGATCAAGGGCGAAATTTTCCCGAAAAACAAATATCCGTTCTCTTTACTAGAACTATTTGGTTAATATCCTTTTTTTTTTATTTTTACCTCAATATAATTAACAGCCAATACCTTTAATTGTTCATCCTTTCCGTTTGAATTCACATCACACATATTTCTTTATTAATTGTGATATATTGATGTGATTTGGCGTTTTCTCAATCAATAAACGATATCATATTGTAGCATTACAATAAACACGTTTATAGTTAGTTCCAAAATTTCTTTAATTATTTTAAAAAATAAGTTTATTTTCATAATAAATTATAATATTATATTATTATGGAAACGGATAAATTTAAAAATACCACAATAATAAAGTATTTATATGTTTATTGTATGACCTTCAAAGGTAACACAGTAACACAAGCTCATTTTTTATAACAAAAAGTTGGGAGTTTTTTTTATTTATGGCGTTAAATAATGTAAGATCAACATTTTACCTTAAAAAGTTTACTGCGCCAATCTAGAAGCAGGTTGATGCAATATAAAGCTATTGTTCTTTTTCCATTTATGGAATTTTTTTTTTCTTGGCGTTTTCGCTCTTCAGGTCAGCCAAAAAGAAAAGAAAAATTATTTCTAATATTTTAAACAATTATTACAAACGAAAAAGTTGTTCACATTTTCTTTTTTTTTAATAAAAATAAATTGAATTAAATAAAATAAAATATTATAAAGTAAAATAATGATTTTTTTTTTAAAAAAAAGTAATACAAAATGAATTATTATTTTCATACGAGAATCAGATACTATCATGCCACTTTTTCTTTGAACCATTGTTTAACTAAAAAAGGGTTCACACAGCCCGCAATGTCTCTCATTTTCAAAAAAGGAATATGATAATAAAATCACTGGGAATTGTTTTATTGGTTTATCACTTGTTCTCAATTTTTGATCCAGCATATAAAAATGGTCTTGTTTCGCTCTCTTTTTTTGATAATTCGGTTCAAAATAATAAAAAAGAAAAAATAATAATAATAAAAAAATATATATTAACTATAGCAAAAATGAAACGTACCTTACTTAGTATTTTGTTGCTCTTCATTTTCGTGTCATTTGCAACCTCAATTCCGTCAAAACGTCAAGATCCACTCAGCGGATTTAAGCAATGTGAGGGACACTTTCCAAATATCATTACTTCATTTTCTTATTCCCCAGACCCACCTACTGCTGTTCATCAATATGTTACCATCCGTCTTGGTGGTAAAGCATCTGAAGTTGTTGAACAAGGCGCGTTGTTTTCGTATACNGGTTATGATAAGAATAACCCAAATACTGTGGTATTCCATAATGAAGTTGATTATTGTAGTCTTTTTGTTGAACAAAGTGGATTCTCATGCCCTGTAAAAAAGGGTGATTTCAATTTTTCCGCAACTTGGCCCGCTGACCATAATCCTCAACCTAACACTGTTGTTGTTGAATATGATATTAAGGCACAAAGTACGTAAATTAACTTCATGTTATAATGTTTTTTGATTTTGTTTATTGAAATATTTTATATAAAAATATTAATATAATATATTTTTATGTTTTTTTTTATTTACAGTTTTGAATCCGGATGGTAAGATTTTATCATGTATCAAGGGATCACTTAGTGTTCAACCTTGATCGAATCTTATGGCTTCTTTTTTTTCATTTATTTTTGTATTAAATTTATTTTATAAATGCTTTATTTTGAAATTAAGTTTAAACATAGTTAAGTTTATAATTAGCTTATATTAAGTAAATTACAAATATGTAAAGACGTTTATAATATTGTTTATATATATATGTATGTAAAGTTCCAATAAGAAAATGAATAAATCTACTTTTAAAGCATTTAAAAATAGACTGGAGTTTAAGCTATTATTATATCCCTTGTAAAGTATCACGTGACAATAGGTGTGTCAATATGTGTCAATGATAGTCAGACATCGATTTTGAATAATTGTTTATGAAGTTTAGTTATAAAAATCTTTCGATGTCATTTTTAAAATGAATAGTCATTATGCAGCATAAGTTTATTTATAATCACATAACAATAAGAGTCGTAGTTATGGAAATCATCTTTCATTAGTCATCTGGACACATCTAGGAATCCAAATTAGATCCATAAATGAACGATAGATTTAATAAAAAAATATAAAAATAATATTAAAAACTATCTTTTTTGAATTAATAAATTTTAAATAATATTAACTAAAAATTTAGGAATTAAACCTTTAACTAAATCTACAAAACACAAAGAAGAATTATGTAAGGTCCGTAAAGTAGGTTGGTGTAATCTACAAGAGTAATAAGTTTTTAGAAATAGAAAATTTGTTAACTGTATCGATAATTAGAAAGGAAAATTTCCTTTTTTTTTGACAATTTGAGTGAAGTGTCTTATTTAATTGTGGGTGTTAGTAAATACATGTTAAGAAATTTTAACTAATCTACTAATTAATAATGTCTACCTGTTCAATGACCCAATCAACCCTTTACCAAATAAGAAAATTAGAAATTTATTTGGAGTGGAGAAATCTCCCTAAATAAATTCTAAAATATTCCCATAATTATATAAACTAAATTTTCTGATAAATCTATAATATTTTATGTTTATGATTATTATCAAGATTTCTATTATAAGTTTCCATTTTATAAATTTTTTTCTTTTTCTATTACTTTTTCACATCTTTCTTTCCAAATACATTCATATGAATTAAATTGTATAAATTTAACAAATAATAAAATATAACAAATAAATTTTACCATTGTTGTATATTAATTTTATTCTTTAGAACTGACAATAAAAGAATTTTGACAAGACGTTGTTTGCTAAATTAAAATTTAAATTCTTAATTCTGTTGTTAAGAAATATTTAATTAATTACATTAAAATTTATTAATCAAAAACATAACATTTTGAAAAATTGCTAAATGTCACAGAGGTGATCATCATCACAACAGCATTAGAGTAGGATTTTGGGCAGAGTTTCAATTACATTTTTAATTCTGCCCGAAATTACATCCTAATGCTGGATAAATATACAGTATATTGTGGGGTTTTGAATATTTTATAGTTTAAATTTATCTAAATATGACATTTGTCGAAAAAAAGAAACTTTATTTTATTTTTATTTATTTTTTTTTAACATTCTTAATATTCTTTAATACATTTAAATAAAAAAAATCTAATATTACTACTCTTTTGTTATATTTTTTCTTGTATTCCTTTATTATCCTTTCTATTTTATTTCTATTATTATTGTTTATTTTATTCTTATAATTCCTTTCTATTTCTGCTGCCTTATTTATTACATCTTTTATTTCCAACTTTTTCCCACAATTAAGTGACTGGCATCTTTTTTTAAGTTAATATATCTTTCTTTGTCTATATGTATTTTTTCTTTGAATTGTTCTTTCAATCTTGTTCCTTCTTCAGTTTAACTTTGTCTTTATTTTGGATTTCTTCTTTATCTATTATTATTGGCACCTTTTCTTTTATTATTCTTTTAGAGTCCAATTTGTTATATTTCTTGTTGTCCTTTTAATCATTCACCAGATAGCAAATGTTTTCTTTCATCCATTATTTCTTTGTTGGATTATTTCTTTACCCATATTTATCTATTATTTTTTTATTTTAATCTTTTTTAGTTGTTTTTAAGTCTTTAATTTCATGATTCAAATGCTGAAACGAGTTAATTATCTTAAATATTTCTCCTCTCACTTCCAATAGTGAAGGATCAGAATGTCTTCAAGATCCAGATTATTTCAGCAATCCTGCGCCATTTTTCAATACTTGAGATATCCATTCTCTGAAAGCAACTTTTGCCAGCTATCTTTCTTATTTTATCTTAAAGTGGTACTTCTTTTTTCTTTTATCTTCTTGCTTTTCCCATCATAATCTTCAACATTGCTTCATAAACATAAATACAAGGAAATGAAAAAGGGAATTCTAATCTAAACCAAACCGCAGATAGGATATATTCAACTATCTGACCAGTCTTTCCTTGCCTGATACGAGGAAGACCTCTATATACAGTATAAGGAAGAGAAGAGGAAGTTTAAAGGAATTTTAAAAAGAATCAAACCAGCTCAGATAGGAGATACCTGGCTGGACCTTCCTTGCCTGATACGAGGAAGACCCCTATATACAGTATAAGGAAAGATAAAAGAAACAGTTTAAAGGAGTAGTTTATCTTTAAGAGGTTATAGAGAAAAAATGAAATTATAGAGCGAAAAAGAGTTAATAAAGTTCTTTTTTTAGGATTTTTAACGGCTTGCCAGTAGTTTATTTTATCCCTAAAAAGTTGTCGTAGACAAGTCCCACACTTATATATTTTTTGATTTTCTTCTCTTTTCAGTTCAGTGAATCTAGTTTTTAAATTTAGGGGAAAAAAAAATTTTTAAAAAATGATAGGTATTTATAATTTTTTTTTTTTTTTTTTTACATCTGTAAAATTTACAAAGAATGTGTCATGAGAACTTATTATGTATTTTTATTATTAATTATGCAATGAGCTAATGGGCTAGCCAAGAAAGTATAATGGTACATGTGAGTCACAATCCATTTAAATCAATTAAATACAAATGTATAGTAGAATCAATTTAAAATATGAAGTAATAAAACTAAATTTAGTATTACATTGCATAATCATTAGTATTAATAAATTATGGTTACATAATAAATTCTCACAATAATTATAAGGATGAGTCAAAATTAATGATGACACAATAATAAATTAAGCATGATGAGTTATGTCATGCAAATTGTACATATTTAGAATTTTAATAAATTGAAAAAAAATATCATCCAAAAATATTCTATAATAAATTTCCTAAAGTTTTTTATGACCAACTAAAATTATTAAAAATGAAGGAACTAAAAGAGATTGTTAGTTAATTCTTGAACATATGCCTCATTATATTGTAAATATTATGTTAAAATTATTTTAAAACAAATTTTTTTTTTAAAGTCTAACTATTATATCAGTAACACTCCATTTTTCAGTTTGACTTTGGTAAATAATAAATAATAATAATAATTTTTTTTTAATCAGTTATTCAGTTGTAGTTTTTTAAAATAATTATAATATAGATTAATAAAGATATCATGATCAAATTTTAAAAATGTGTTAGTAATACTTGTATTTATTTGAGTTGATTATTATCTCTCAGTCGCACACGTGATCAATGGTAGTACATTCAGCATATTTATAATTATGTAACTCATAAAATCTAGTATCTTCTAATATTACATAATTATATAATAATACACAACGCGTATTATGACTCATATGTACAATTATTAGCCNATGATTAAAAATGGTAATAAAAAATGAACAAATAAGTCTAAATTAAGTAATACACTGCATAATTAATAATAAAACTACATAATTAGTTGTAATGACACAAATGACACATCCTTTGTAAATTTTACAAAAGGTAAAATAAAAATTTATAAATACTAATTATATTTTCTTAAAGATCATTTTTTCTCTAAATTTAAAATAAACCATTTAAACTCTTTCTATAATTTTATTTCCTCTCTAATAACCTTTTAAAAATAAACTACTCCTTTAAACTCCTTCTTTTATCTTTCCTTATACTGTATATAGAGGTTTCCTCGTATCAGGCAAGGAAGGTCCAGCAGGTAGGATTCCCTATCTAGCTGGTTTATTCTTTTTAAAATTCCTTTAAAATTCCCTCTTCTCTTCCTTATACTGTATATAGAGGTTTCCTCGTATCAGGCAAGGAAAGACCGGTTAGATAGTTGAGTATCTCTCCTAACTGCGGTTTGGTTTAGATTAGAATTCCTTTTTTTTTTAATTCACAATATTTATATTTATGAAGCATCGTTGAAGACTAATGAGATCAGTGAGGGAGAGATATCAACAAATAAAAGAAAAAAGAAGAAATATCTAAGAAAGATAGCTTGGCGAAAAATATACTTTCAGAGAATGAATGTCTCGAATATTGAAAATAGATGTAGAATTGCTGAGATAATCTGAATTTTGAAGATGTTCTGATCCTTCACTATTGGAAGTGAAAGGAAAAGTATTCAAGATAATCAATCAGCCCATTTTAGCATGTTAAAACGTAAAAATTAAAGTTTAGAATAAAAAAAAAATAATAAATGAATATGGGTAAAACAAATAACAGAAGATGAGCTCAAGATAACAAAGAAGTTGCAGAAAGAGAAAGGTGGAATGAAAGAAAATAGACAGATAACAATTTAAAAGAAGGGTTAAATATTTGCTATCTGGTGAATGATTAAAAGGACAACAAGAAATATAAATTATTGGACTTTAAAAGAATAATAAAAGAAACAGGTTGCCAATAATAACTGATGAGAAGAAAATCCAAGAATATTTCTAAAAATGAAGGCAAAATCAAAGAAGGGACAAGATTGAAAGAACAATTTTAAAAAAATGCATATAAAAAAGAAAGGTATACTGGTTTAGAAAAAGATATCAACAGTCAATTATGGGAAAAAGTTGGGAATAAAAGATGTAATAGAAAGGAATAATAATATAAAAAATAAAATATACGAATAAAATCAACAAAAACAAACAATAACAATAGAAATAAATTAGAAAGGATAATTAGAAAGGATAATTTGACAAAATGATACAAATGAAGTAGTAATAATATATTTTCTTATTTTTTTTGTAATTTTATTTTAATAAATGTATTAAAGAATAATTTTTTTAATAAATAATAATTTTTTAAATTGTTTCAACCAGAATTAGATTTCTTTTTTTTTAGTTAAAAACAAGGGAGATCTAATGTATAACTCAGAGGCCTGCATCAGTCCTAATTTTATAACCCCTATCTAACCAGCCCGGAATTTCTATTATAATTAGGTTTTTATTTTTATAATTTTAATAAATAAAATTTAAATTTTAGCTCAATTGCGCAATTATAATTATTAATTTCGTGACATGAAGGCTCAGCATTTAGATAATTCCAGCCCAGAATTTTAAATTTAATGTATAATAATAAAAATTTAACAAAGCAATTTTTAATAAATTATCAAATTTCATCGTAGTACTTGATTATTTGCAAAGAGTTTTTATTATTGATGAATATTGGTCTTTACAAATATAGTCACAATGAAAATGGTGATAAAATCAAAGATTTCATTCTGATAAACAGAAAAATTGAAAATATTTACATTCTAAATATAAATAATAATAAAAATCATAAAAATATAAAAAAAAAAATATTTAAATTTATTTCTCTTTTATTGTATCTTTGGAAATAAGTTGTTTGAAGACTACTTTAATACATGGAATTTTAAGATGTTTTTATTTGAATCAAAAAAACCTTGTATCCAATTTATTAAAATATTTTCATATTTATATAATTCTTTATTTTTGTAACTTGACGATAAAAACCTTTTAAAAATTTGTTTAAAAATTTTTATCATCATTGAAGATATTGTATTTTGAGAAATCTTTTAATTTTTGTGAAAGGAAAGAAAAGATACTATTTTTTATAGCGATTATTTAATCTTTAATGCATAATAATGATATTGTGTAGAGTCTCAATTAACTACCAGCTATAATTAATAAATTTTTAATTTTTATCATACGAAACGTAAATTCTTTGATTAAATTTTCTTAAAAAATAAGAATTTGCTCATAACAGTTAATAAATTCTCATTGACAATTTCAAATTATCATTGTTACTAAAATTCACTAATGATTGAATTTGATGGAATCAGAGTTTTAGCAGTGGAAAAGAAATTTAGTAGCACATTAGTGCCTTATTATGTAATGCAGTAACATACGTAAGAAATTGAAGTTTTTTTTTGCTGCACAAAAAAAAAAATTTTATTGTTTAAAAAATAATTTCATATATAAATGAATAAAAATATAATAAAATGTAAACATTAAAATCCAAAAATGAAATTTGCTCATACTACAGTATAAAAGGTTCAAAAAGTAAAAAAATAGGTTAATATATATAAATAATTTATACAATGCCAAAAATCATTATAAAACATTCCCCAAAATGAGCATTTCGAAAAATTATAAAATTAAATCAATTTATTCTTTTTTTTTTGGTGAATCCTAAAAAAATGTGTATCGTTGCTCTTTTCTACAGAAATATCGTGTATTTCTTATATGACCTATATATGATTGTATAAGAAAATAACACTTGATCATATAAGAATGATACATTTGCACCAGTGGTTTATGATGAACGGATGAAACTAATGAATTGTTAACAAATATATAAATTTTTCATGTGAATTAATAAAAAGATTATATAATTAATCAATGCAGGCAGTATAAATATGTTTAAAAATAGCATAAATAAGAGCTGATCATAAGCTGCACATAAGTTTCTTAGTTTCTTATAGGCAAAATGATAATCATTGAACATTAATAATCAAATAATTTAAATTTGTCACGTTTATTAAAAGTTTATTTCTAAAAAAATTTACCAACTTTTCATTTACTAATTTTCTATCTCTTTTAATAATCTTTATAATATTTATGAGAATTACTTAAACACCAAAATTTTTTATTCGCCAACTTTCTATTTCTTTTTAATATTCTTATTCTAGAAATATTTAAGAGAAGGATTTGGACGTAAAGGCAATATAAACAAGTATTATAAATAGATTAATTTTTTGGATGATATCTTACATTGAATGTAGTATAAATATTAATATCATGGAAAATGTAGGGCCCATTCCGAATGTAGCTTCACTACTTTAATGCCATCAAATACTCTTATAGGAATCATTAATATATCACTAAATGTAAGATATTCAAAAAATATGATTAGTAATATTTAATATTTGTTAGTCTCCATATGGTTAAGAAAACAACTGAAAGAAACTTGGAGTGATTTTCCATATAATACATATCGGACTTATTGGGTAAGTAAATAAGTATTTATGATCACCTCATTATCACAAGCAGCATTTGTCTTGCTTTGTAAGAATTGAAAAAAAGAACAGATTGATTGATACTAAATACTAATACAACGATATTAAGTTTCATATTGATAGTTCTTGAGAAAAGTTTATAACTTTTGTATCTATCATAAATAGATTGGTAATAATTCTAGTTTAAATATAAAAATTTATATACTGTAAAATTATAAAACTCAAAAATTTTTTCTTTGAAAATTTCAAAATTGGAAAATTATATCTTCTACTAAACAATAAACTAAAATTAATATTACCACCATATGTTTTCCATAATAATAACTTTTTGTTCCATAATGCATTCATTATCATATATCTATTTTTTTTTAATTGTTCAATCTAATTTTTATACCCATTTCTTTACTGTCATTTATCCATACACCCGCTGATATTTCACATTATCTGGTATCCCATGATTTTTCTGGTTTTTTTATAATTAACAATGACTATATATCAGGCACAAAAATCATGTATCCGGCATTATTTGTTTATTAAAAATACAATATAAATGTTTTATTATAAATAAAAATTATTATACAAATTGTTCTGTCTATAATTAATTAGTTTATTATATTGTCTTTCCATTTCTGAATCAAATACACCAAATACAAACAAAAAGAAAAAAAGAAAGTTCTTGCAATGGTCTTTTATTTTTGTTTAATAATTGTGAAGCCTTGCTAAAACAATCATTGGACTGTAATTTAAATTGAACACGTTAATATGTAAAATTTCAAATAATAAAAAATGTAAACACCTCTCTATCTTCCAATACATTTTTATTAGTGGTAGTTTCAGTCAACCTTTGCATAACTGAATTAAGGATATTTCTTTTTTTCTTTGTTATTTTAAGATAATTTCACACTCTAGTTGATGAATTGTGACCTAAAATAACTATAGTTCAACTGTTGGATTAAAAGACTAAAGAATTTATTAGTTATTACTTATTAATTTTGCAATAATTTGGAGTTTTAATATGTTTAAATATTTATCTTACATTATTAAAATTTGTATTCTCCATCGAAAGAAATAAATTTGATTTATTTTAAAAAGAAAGTTTATAGAAAAAAGCTTAAAAATGCGTTAACTATGTAAGTAAAAAGTTTATTAATGTGAAATCACATGACACTGGATAAATCACTCATTGACTCATTCAGCACTTCGAACTGAATAACTGACGCTACCTATAAGGTAGCTTATAATATTGGAAATCAAACTTGATTTTTATTTGATTTACCTAATATAACAGTTATTCGGCACTTCGTGCTGAATAACTATTAAATATTCATGTTTTTAAACAATTTAATATTGGTTTTTATTTATTATAAAGAAATATTGTATTTAAATTATTGAGATTACTGTATATAATAAACTAAAAATTAATATAATAATTATTCTGTATGTCCTCCAAAATAATAACTATTTGTAATTATTTATCATATATCTATTTCTAATTGATCAATTCTGATTTTTTTTTGTTGTACCCATTTCTCTGTTGTCCTTTATCCCATATACAATACACCCATACACCCATACACCCAGTTTTTCAAATTATGTTCTATTTATCTTACACCACCTATATGTTTATCATTAATTTACTTTTATATTTGTTTACTTATTATTTCTCCCTTTTGTTCATATCATAATCGAATTTTTTTGGATTCACTTTAGACTTAAACTCTAAAATTGTAAAATTTCCTGGTTTGAAATTTTTGTTTAATTAATTATTATATGTTAGCTTATTCTTTTGCTATGCCTATTTGTTCAATCATTTCCATATTCCTCTTTCAATCCACACAGTATTCCATTTAATTTTCCACAATATTGTTNTAAAGGAGTAATTTCTAATTGAAGAAATAGTAGATAAACTTCCTCCTACAGTGAAGAATTCTTCAGTAATTTTGTCATTTACTATTATGTTATTTGTTCTGTCATTAAAATTGTCCATCATTAGTTTTACTATCTTTTCTTCTTGGTATCTTTTTCATATCTGTTTCTGCCTAGCTTTGTTTATGTCCATAAATGAATCCAAATTTCTCTTTTATCTTTTATTTTCTCCAAATCTGGATGGATGTTTGTATTATATGAGCTCATAAATAAAGTAGTCAATAAGTATATAAAGGAATGGAAAGAAG
>QKYT01001237.1:0-14179 GCA_003550305.1 Glomus cerebriforme | reverse complement strand
ATATGGTAATGAAAGAATTGTTCATGATATGGTGCCCTTTCCCCAACTCTAGTGCAATATTAACGTATGATAGACAACTGATGGCATTGGAATCGTTTGTAGTAAATTCTCAATTACGAAGTTCTCTCTCTATATTGCGTACTTAGGTAAATCTCAATTTATGAGCTATTTTATTTTTGGAAATTCTTCCTTTCATATTAAAATTCTCTTATATAAGAATGTGTTAATTTATATTTCAAACTAACTAAATAATTTATTATAGGATACGCCTTCTGATTAAATAGAGCAAAGAGATGCCAAAGATCGCAAGATACGTCGTTAAATGCTTATGTAAACAAATAATTGGATGATATTCAGAACGTTCATAGTTTCTATATACATATTTTATATTTATAATTTTAACTTATAATTTCAAATATAGGAGGAAAATTTCAGACGTTGATGTCACAAAAAATTTTATCGATCTATTCCTGAAGAAGTTATTAAATCTTTTTCGCCAACTACATGAATATCCAAGGTGATCTGTATGGTGATTTTCATAAGGTAAACTTTGGATTTATTAAATGTTGTTATAAAAAATTATCTTTTTTTTTTAATATCGTTTAAATTCTTATTTCAAGATAGTTTATATCAAATTCTTTCTTTTAGTATATGGTATAAGTGGCGCCTGTGAATGATCAATGTGCAGGTTTCCTCGCTCATTAGTTATGTATTACAAGCTTACGTGATCTCAATAAAAAAATATGATATTTATCTTATGGGTGATTTTTCAAATTAATTTCGCTCAATTTTTGCGTTCACATGACAAAAAAAAAATTATTGTTATATATCTTCATCAAAAAAAAAGTATGGTATTTATACTGTACCTGTATATTTTTTTTATATATTATGATAAAGAAAATTTTTTTTCTGGCGGTGTTACTGTATTTTGCTTGATTGATTTTGAAAAATGACCAAATTTAGTAAGAATTTAAATCTGAAAAGAAATTTTTTGATGATTCGTTCAAACAAAAATTGAAGGTAATACTCTATAAAAATGGGTTGTAGATTGTAATATATATTTAAAATATCTCTTTCATTTTGTGTTTCACGATGATAGACAAGATCGGTGCGACCATTATAATATTATGCTTACTGTGATCAATTAATTGATCATTTTGTTATTTACATGTATTTGAGCTTCATAATCACTAGTTGATGAGATATAAATATAGTTTCCATTATGAAATCATTGTTAGCATACATAAAAAAGACAATACATTTTGTAAATTATTTAAATACCGAAACTTGCAATATATTATATATATTAGCAAAATAATTTGTAAACCGAAAAGAGTTTATTATTAACGTTTTTATGAGGACAAACTTGCATTAATAAATAAAATTAACGAATTCAGATATGAATTCTATGAACCTTTAATAAATTTCTCATCTTTTTTCTCAATATTCTTTAGCAGAAATGATTTTATTAAAGTATTTGGATCTAAAGCTAAAGAGAATGAAATTCCTTAAGTGAGACTTTTCTCCAACGTGAATGATGACTTCGTAATTTATTTCGATTTTAAGTATTTCTCCAAGAGCAGATTCGAGTTTTTATGTCACGTTTAACTGAATAAGTTTATAATGCCTTAAGGCATTTGGCCGGCATTAGACATCACAAAATTTAATAATTTTCCCGTTATCAATTTTCACATATCGCGTAAAATATTATTGAGCAGATTTTTTTTTCTTGAACTAGTCTGAATTTTATCCAAAGGAAAAATCATAACGATAAGAATAATATCGGTAAAATCCAACTTTTTGTTGGACGTCCATTATCTGACCCACTTGGATAAAATTCATTTGGACTTCTTAATTTAATATTGCACTTAAAAACATTTGAAACCTGAGTAAAAGTTATTTTTATTTAGTTTATTATCATTTTAATATTTTTTCTTTGAATAGATGAAGTGCTCTTATTTCATAAAAACATCTTACAAAAAATTTCATTTATCATAAAATATAAAATTAAATTCTAAAATTTTTTTTTAAAAAAAAAACATTACAAAAAAACCTTTTTTTTTTTGTAATAAAAATATCGTTTATAAAATTTTCATACAAAAACTCATAAAAATAAAAAAAAAAAATTATTTTTTATAAATATATAAAACGAAATATGAAAATTCTTTAGGTTTGATTATAAAATATTTTTTTTACGTTCGTGACTAGTACTCCTTGGTTTCTGCAATTTCATTTAATGCTGATATGGCAATTTCCGTTGCATGTTCACCGCGAATGATTACAAATGAATCTATCATTGTCTCTCCCATAACGTCAAACTTTGGCTTAAATATTTTGATAGAACTTTTTATTACGTCATCATTTAATTCGAACCCAATATCAATTAATTCTTTTAACTTTTCAGCAAGAAATTCGGGGGTCGGCCGTACCCAATTTGCTGGCGGAGTCATGGGAAAAAGCATCATAAACATTCCCTTTATGACTATATCATTTAGATCTCTGCAGACTTCATGATATCCAATTTGCTTCCAACATTTGACGATATCAGGATAAATCAACACGGCTCTTGATAATAAATGAATATGTTTATTATTTTCATACCCATCCCAGGATGGGTAATGGTATTGTTCGGCGATAGGAAGAATTTTTGGTCGTGGAGGGAAGGGGATGAATTTATGATTTAATATAAAATCTTTGATTTCACTAAGATTTTTAAAAAAAATTTGTGATGCTTGATTTATGGGAAGGTTGATGGCAGTTAAAGATTGGAATAATTCCATATCATTCTCTTTAATGGAAATATCTCCATTTAGCTGGTGGAGTGCTTCAGTCATAAATTTTATAAAGACCGACAAGGGCAAACTAGCAGCCCACGAACAATCTGGAGTAATATTATCAACATTCGAATTATATCTCACTTTCATTTCGTCTAGTTTAGGATCTTGAATACCAAACTGCATCACCAATCGTTGAATAAAATATCTTGAAATAATTGCACCTCTAGCAATTAAACTTTGCGCGACGTTATCGGTTATAAAACTTTTCCCTAACCTCACTGCATGAAAGAGAGCATGCGCTCTACCATATTTATACATCAACCATTCAGCGCGTGCATTGGGATCTTGGGAAGTGGAATACCAATTACGATTTAAAATAATAAGGAGAATGGGTGTTTTGGTATATCTAAGGATCTCAAGTTTTAATTCGTCGCAAAGTGATTCCATTGTAGTATTTGTTTTTTTTTAAAAAAAAAAATAAATAAACTTTTTTTTTTTTTTTTGATTATTGATATTAAATGAATTTTTTTGAAAGGGGAAGAGTTTGAGGAGGATGGACGATACAAAAAAAACACATTATTTATACTACTTTTAAAATGTATCGATTTACATTTTTTTTTTCATTGACTGTTATCAGTTCCGTCATCTCATAATTTTGAATAATAATAATAATGATAATTACGGTTAGGACATTATTTCCATTTAACACATTAATAAAAGCATTTTTATTGGATTTTAAAAAAAATTCCCACAATCAATGTTACAATGCATATAATGCGCACATACTGTAAGTCCAAAAAATTTTTTTTTTTTATTAAAATATTAAGATCAATTCAATAATGAAATGTTGTTATTTAAAGAGTCTTTAAAAAAATTTGGTATAATATTTGTAAAAATTAATCTTTTTCCCGTTATAAAATATATAATTATGGTTTTCCGAGTTAATTGACTCCGAAATCGGATAGAGGATGACTATCAAAAAAGGGTCTAGACCGTTATTAAGAGCATCTTCAAAAAGGATATTTTATCAAAGTAAATGAGGTTGTATAGGCGCAGTGCATAAATTAGTAATGATAAGACAATAAGAACTTATTATTTGTTAAAATATCTTCTTGGGGTAA
The DNA here is from genome assembly GCA_003550305.1 of Glomus cerebriforme. Lineage (NCBI taxonomy): Eukaryota > Fungi > Glomeromycota > Glomeromycetes > Glomerales > Glomeraceae > Glomus > Glomus cerebriforme. The sequence continues at coordinate 10,281 of QKYT01001237.1, read as the reverse complement.
ATTCCCTTAAATCCGAAACCTAATAAAGATAATTAAACACTTTGTTTCTTTGTTAATTTATAAATGGGGTTATTGGTCCTTTATTCCGGGAGCATTTTGATAAATCTTTTTTTTTTTTATTACAATCCTAATATAAATAGATATCGGCTTTTTATTCCGTAAATATGTCTGATTACTGTCTATATTTAATTAAAGTCTTGATAAAAATTGTTGTTCTATATCGGGGTTTTCGTAAAACTTTGGTTTGCACCAATTATCTCTGTTATCGATTACCAGAATTATCCAATAGAGCCTTTTTTTTAAAAAAAAACCATTTTTAAAAAAAGGAAAAGAATTTTTTTTTCTAAAAAAGTTTCAATCCTTAAACTAAAAAAAAAATAAAAAAAATTTGTTTAATTATCATTTCATCATCATCGCGTCTTAAATAAAAAAAAAACTAAAGGTGGATTTATATTAGGAGCAAAAACATTTTGATAATTTTGATACAAATAAAAAAAATCTTATTCGTTTTTTTTTTGTGGGTAGAAGCTGTACTTAGTATACTAATGGGAAAAAGAAAAAGAAAAAAATTTTGGTATTATTTTTGCACGTGCGCAGATTTAAATGTCGCTCTTAATAGTTACCCATCAGAATTAACTATTTTATAAATATATGCAACTACAATAAAATTATTTAATGAAATCCAAATCGTTTGAGTTTATACATTCTAACATTCTAACAAATCTGAAGTGCAGGATGGACTACTCGCCATAACGAGATTAGGGTGAAAGGTTTCTCTTAATTTAGTTATTAATAAATCTTGGAAACTCCGACTAAAAAAAAAAGGTCAAAGAAAAAAAAGGTTGATCAATTTATATATACTGTATGTTTAATGGCGGCCAAGCAGCCCAATAATAACAGGCCGATCGTACATAATTCTGGCCAAAATTTGCTTTCTTTTCAGAACTATATCAGATATGATTGGGTTGCCTTTCTCGGAAACAATAAAAACAACAAATAAAGTAAACAAATTCCCAGAAACGCAGGCGTTTTAGGTTCTCTTTATCTAAGTACAATCAAAATTTTCACGACCCTACATTTCGTTCTTTCTTTTTAATTTATATCGATATTACCAAAGAAAAAATTTCTTTATATATAATGGATAATTGCAAATTATGCCAGAAACCTTCTACAAGCAGATGTGCAAAATGCCATCAAATATTCTATTGTTCTAGAGAATGTCAAAAAGAAGACTGGAATGAGCATAAAAAGTCATGTGGAAACTCCCCGGTTGTCAAAAACAATGAAACTATTGATGAAAATTTTAGAAAATTTCCAATAATGAATGATTGCAAAGTATGCCAGAAACCTTCTACAAGCAAATGTGCAAAGTGCCATCAAATATTCTATTGTTCTAGAGAATGTCAAAAAGAAGACTGGAATGAGCATAAAAAGTCATGTGGAAACTCCCCGGTTATCAAAAACAATGAAAATTTTCCAAATTTCGATTTATCTCTACATGAAATGACCGAGTTCTTAACTAACATGATGCTTCGAATGAACAAAGGTACCGTTACGAAGGATTGGGATGTGCCTGAGTTCGGAAAAGAATATGCTACAAAATATCCACATGAAAAGGAACAGATTAAGTGTCTTAATTCTGCTAGATCTTCATTGAAAGGTATGCAGATTATCGACAAAATCATAGACAGTGATATTAACGAACCTGATCCCGGGCATATCCTCAAAAGATGGATGGAATTTTCGAATACTCTTTTGAAATTTCTTTCATCCCCAAGGAAAATTGGTGATATCTTTACTGGAAAAACAAAAGGACCATATGTTAGAGATAAAGGTAGAGTTGCTCAGAGTTTTAGTAACATGCCAAAACAAAGCTTAACACTTATCAAAGGTAGAGTTCATGTTGCTGTTGGATTTGTAGACTTGGATTTTCTTTTACGAGCTAGAATTGTGCAAAACAAGAGTTCTATAGAGCGACCAAACAAATTCATTGGTTACGAAGGATCTATTTATGCGGTAGCAAAAACAAATGTGATTAAAGAAATGATGATGAATAAGGCACCAATTCGGTCAATTATAGAAGTTTGGTTTTCTACCGTATGGACGACAGAGACCTTAAAGAACTTTGAGAATGCCGTCAAGAACGTTTTACAATACGGAAATGCGCCAAATCGTAGCCCGCCTAACCCCACAAAAAAAGAGCTTCATCCAAAAGTTAGATCGTTAATTTCTCACTGGATTAAGTCCATTAGATCACCAAAATCTCGACAAGAAGCGCATAGACTCTGGATAGAAACATTTGATTCAGAAGAAAGAGTATTTGCTGTTGTTGCTAATCTTATTGAACCACGGGATCGTGTGCAAGCTGCACGTTATATCCTTACAGGCGAATTTCCGCTTATGGACGATCAACAACAAAAAAATTTAATTGCAAGCATTACAATGTTCAATTGCAATGACGGAATTTCTCCACATTCAACAAGCGAATTCATGTTAGAAATGATGCCAATGGACGCCATCTTATTAGAGTACAAACGTGAAGATACCATCTTTCTGGATGCTATCTATAATTTTCTTGAAAACGCAATCGCAAAAGTTTGCGATTGGTTATCACCACCTATAGGAAAAGCTGAAATGATTGAAATTTATTTGCATTTTCAATCCATCACCAATGATAATTCTGCGTTATTAGCGTCGATTCGTCAATTAGAACCATGGACAATATCATGGAGCAATTTATGTGATTACTTTTATACGCGCGATTTTCACAAGTTGCTACGAGAATGTTCAGGAGATGATACGGTTCATGTGATGACTTCAATGAATTGGATCTCTGAGATCTTTGGTGCACATATCATGGATCATAAGAGTAAGTATCGTCGTGAAATTATTAGAAATGCACAAACAATGATTTCGATGATTGGAAATTCTATGGACCCATCTGGATATTTCCGATATACACAGGTTATAACACATCCGTATAATGTAGGTGATATTGGAGCGACAATGATGGTGAAGGATAAATGGCTTGATTACTTTTTAAAAGGGCAGGAATTGAATGTTGGCGACGTTACATTTGAACTGTTTGCTCATACACATAGGATACATACACTCTTAAATATTTATTTTACGTATAGTAAGAAGTTTAAAGTTTACTCTACTTATGTATAGATGAATACTTCTTGTTGATTAGTAATTTTTTAGGTGTTTATTTTTTTTCAATATATTAAAATAGCCTACAATAAATACGCATTACTATATCGTATTTTTTTCATATTTAACTAATTGGTATGATACTGGTGTGGAGCTGTGAAAATTGATTAGTTTGATACAAATTTTATAACCTGTAATCGAATAAAATTTTGCTTGCTCAAAACTTGAAGTAATAATTTCAGCCCGCGCTATGCATTAGCGAAGCAAAATTAATGGATACACGAGAAAAAATTTTGTATATAAATAAAGTTGCAATTTCTATTTTTATATTTTACATTAATTGAAGTAAAAAATAGATTATCTTTCTTTGATATACAGTAAATAGTCATTTAAATATAAACGTAACCAATAAAATCATAAAAAGATTATTAAAATCCATTCAAAATGATTTTTAGCTCCGTAATTGTATATGCTTAAGGAATGAATGGATTTCAGAGTTCCAACCCTCCAAAAAAAGAACCATAAAAATTTATAGAACCTTCCAGACATCAAAATTAAGACATATACGTACGTAATTACAAAAATAACATGAAACAAACAAAGAATTATGCTATACATTAATTTAAAAAAAAAAAAAATTTATAAATCATTAGCGTGCATAAATTAAAAAATTTTATATAAAATCAAAATTGGTTTAACTTTATCAATTGGAGGTACTTTCGGAAGTATAAATAGGGTTTATTACTTTTATAGTCCCATTTTCATATTATAATTTCTAATCAAAGAACAATAATAATATTATTATTAGGAATTTATTTCCATTTTGGGAAACAAAAACAGGTCAAATTTTATTATCATTGAAACGTCTAAAAAAAGCAAATCACAAAAATCAGTACAAAATCAATAGAACAATATTATTGTTTAATTTAAGTCAAAAATAGGAGACTATCAAGGTATACCAAATTTGATTTATCAATATATCCCGACTTCTCACTGTAATAAAAGTGTTATCAAAGAGATCTTTTGAATTTTGGAGCTGAAGAGAGAATCTCCGAATATTAAAAATTAAAAATTCGTGTAAAAAATTTTTCATTGTATGAGCATTTTTTGGATGATTTAACAAATCACGAATAGAATTAATTAATTTTTTTGAGGCAGACATTCGATAGTATTGTTATAGTATATTTGTTGTAATTAACTAATTATATAACATCAAATATTATAATATTGATTATTCTATATATTATTATTCCCATTATTTAATATACAGTAAAATGAAACTATTGATTCTGTCATAATTAAATAAATTATAATACTTTTAACTTTTATACCAACTTTTTAGAAAAAAAAACAAAATTTTGTAAGTCCTCGAATGTTGTAATTAATTACTTACAAATGTAATAAATATATGTAATAAATATTAAAAAAAAAATGTGAATTTATACATGATTTGATAACGATTGATTAGAATGCAACTATGATTATTAGAACCTTCTAATAAAAAATAACAGTTTAATTATTTCGTTCTGACTTTATAGAGCGTGACGACTGTGACGTACAACCTATGAATGTACAAAATCAAGTACACAAGTGACATCTAATCCAACCACAAAGGAAATTATTTTACAAATTGAAATGACCAATGACAGTCCCTTAAATGGTCAAATGACCAGGTCATTTATTTAAAATAAGTTATCTGAATTAATATAAAAAATCTTATTTTCCAGATAAAAAAAGATATAATAAAAAAAGGTTAGAATCAAGATTTATAATGTAAAATCTAAATTGAGAATTCTAAACGATTGGAGCAAAAAAAAAAAATGACTAGTCCAGACAAGAACAATAAATCAAATAGATAATTTACTGTCATTGTAAATGATCAAGGGACCATTGATCTAGATATGCGCATTATACACATTGTTGACAATACAGTATTAAGATTTAAAAGGGGCAACGATACAATGAGATATTACATCGCATTTAGTCCCATCGTGAGTTATAATCAATGAAAATCGCTGAAATTTCTTTTTATATTTATAGAGTACATCTGAAAGAATAAATCAAAATTATTTTTCATATTTTTCATATTTTTTTGAATAATAAAAAAAAAAAAAGAAAATGTATTGTAAATTTGGTGAAAAGGTAAATAATTATCATACCTTTTTTTTTTAGAAAAAAGAAATATGTAAATATTAAATATTTAATATTTTCTCGTAGGAAAATAATTTTATCAGGTACCAAATGAGAATGATGGGACACCTTGATGATTGTTATGAAAGGATTAGCAAGATGCTTCCACAATATACACCAGACCAAATTTCTAATCAGTAAGTAATAAATATATTTGTACATTTTCCTTTTAACAATATTTTGACCTTTTTATAAATTAATTTAGTTGGAGAAAATATCTTGATCCGGATTGTAAGTAAAATCTTATCTTTTTTTTTTATCTTTTAACATCCTTAATTTTAATATTTTAAAAACACTTTTGATTAGCTACATGGAATCCATGGGATACCATGGAACGAAACCCAATTCCAGTGAGAAATGTTACACTTTTCCGCATTATCATGCTAATTGTAAATTCTAGTCGTTTCTTTCAACGTATTTATATTCATTTTTACTTGAAAAAAAGAGAGAAAACAACAAGTGTAAATGTTTAAAAATTTCTATTTTTCACCAAAGTTAAATTACTAAGTTTTATATTTTTCTTAATTATTCCATTTTTATATAATCATTTCATTGGTTTAATTTTTGATAGCAATTTAAAATAATTTTGTAGATAAAAAAAAATTTATATAATTTTTATACTTCATTATAATTTTTAATGAAACAAAATAAACAAATTTAATATATCATCGTCGGTCGTGTTAAATTGCATCATATTTTTAAAGCTTACGAGTTTAAAGCAAATAACAGATTTTAAAAAAAATATTGTTTATACAGTAACTTAACTTTTACATATGACATTAAAACTTTTATTTTTTTAACTATACTATTACATTACAGGGTATTCGAGAAAAATCAAAATGTTTCGTATTTTCTCGTTATTAAGCAACGTTTTTTTTTTTTTGAATATAATGCTGGCCAAAGACATCATAATTCCGGTCAAAATTGTGCATAATGCAGCTTATTTTCAGGGTGTTTAATAATAGTGAGAGTTCGATACACACCGCGAAGCATCCCATTATAACCTTATGATTTATGTATCAGGTGCATAGGTTATATCCTAGCCCATGGCCATCATTAAATGTCACATGCCCAATTTTTAATTCCAGCCCAACATGCGAGTTAAAGAACACGCTAATTTAGGCGCATGTTACGTGTTCTTTAACGCGCCAAGAATTAAAATTGGGCACGTGACATTTAATGATGGTCCATGACCCATGGGCTGCATAGAAGGTTATAACCTATGCACTTGACATAAATGATCACCCGAATGGGCCCAACGAATAGAATGTTAGAATTTACTCGATAGTCAATTCCGGTCAAGATTACTGTTATTTTAAATCAATCGTTCTTTTATTTTTAGAATTTGATAACGGCACCGAATTTTTGTATAATAATTACAGTATAAGGCTTTTTTATTAAATAATCCACCTCAACGAGGGAAATATACATATTTTCCTGCTTCGATAGATCCATTTGCACCACAAATGACTAATATTTCAGACGAATCAAAGCCATAATTATTTCGTAAGTTATCCAATTTATCCGTATCACAATCTTCCGTCTGTTCCATACGGCTAACAAATTTTTTTACCAAATTCTAAACGACAGTCTAAGGTGCAAGGGAATATTATTAAATCGGAATTAAAGGAATTAAACCCGTATATTTTTAGATATTTTAATTTTAGTTTCTGGAATTTGGAAGGATTATCTAAAAAGTTAATGTGATCTGTGATTAGTCCTATCATTGTTATAAACTCAAAAAGATTATCCTTTTTTGATGATTTTAACGAAAAAATTTTTCTTTAGTATGCATATTATGCATTATGACATTGGTGGGAATTTTTTTTTAATGATGATGCATTAAAAACCTGTTTGGACTTGTATTTGCTCATGATTGTGAGAATAATTCCTTATCATTATTATTCAAAAATTATGAGCTAACGGAATTGATACCAATCATTGAAAAAAAAGAACATTTGAAAAAGTAATATAAATAGTGGTTTTTTTTTGTACCGTATCATCCATATCTTCAAATCCGAAACCCTTTATAAAAAATAAAAAAAAAAATTTTATCATTCATTTAATATCAATAATAAACACATATCAATAATAAACACCAAAAAAACGTTACTTTTAAGACAAATCACTTTATAACGACACACCAATTCCACTTATTCTAAATCGTAATCGGTATTCCACTTCCCAAGATCCCAACGCACGCGCTGAATGGTTGATATATAAATACGGTAGAGCACATGCACTCTTTCATCTCTTTCATGCAGTGAGGTTAGGAAAAAGTTTTATAACCGGAAAGGTTAATTGCAAAAGGTTCGTGGGCTTCAAGTTTGCTTAGTTTACTTTTCCAAAATTGATGTCATCAACTAAAAGGAAATATCATTATTAAAGGAAAATGATGAAACGATATAAAAATTCTCAGATGATTCTCATTTATTTCATTTATTTTTTTTGTTTATGAATTTTTTTCATTGTAACATTTTTTTTTTTGTTATTCAAAATTTTTGTAAACGAGAAATTTTTTTTTTTTTTACGAGAAAGAATTTTTTTTTTTCGTAATTTAACGAAAATTTTTTTAATTTGTATTTTAATATATACAATTTTTTTGTAACGTACCTTCATAAAAATAAATGAACCCAACAACATTTTAAAAATCTTCACTAAATTTGTTTAAATTTCGCAAATTTAAACTTTAAATAGTTTTCAATCTTTTCTTTGTAATTATATTGTCTAATATAATTAAAACGTACTGTATTACTTAGATTGATCCTCTAAAAATAAGACTTTCTAGTCAGTTATTTTGTAATAAAGAATTACATTTACAATTTTAACACGTTGGTTTCAAAATAATCTTTATTTTTTTATTTTAAAGAACTTCAAACGGCAAAAATTACATAATTTAAGATTGAATACAGGATAGTTTTTTTTTAGGAGGGAAGTTATAAAAATAAAAAAAAAAAGTAAAAAAATCAATAAATTCTTCAATATTTTCTGCACTTTGGCTAATGAATCATAGAGGTTAATCGAGCCAATCTTTCTTGTAATCTCCTACAATTTTTAATACGTTGTAACCTTTCAAGTGAAAATATTCTAAAAATGATATTTTCAACGGATATTGCAACAAATGAGAATCCAGCAGCATATTTTTATGCACAGTTATGGCCCACGCAAGACGAAGACGAAAGAGGAGCAGGAGCAAAATTACTAGATACTGTCACAGTGTCTTCTGTTTCAATCATTGTTATTCGTTCGATCTGTGAAGTCGATTATTAATAGGTCTATTATTATTAGGTAATGATTGTAATATTTCGTTTCAATAACAATATTAGCATAATATCGGTTGGTTGTCTTTAACTAGTAAAGTGCGCGAGTGATCTTAGTACGTCGAACATTAAAATCTTTATATGAATTATTTGCAGATTGACATCGCATAACGAGAATATTCAGCAATGATGTAAAATTTTTCATAGGGCTTATCATACAGAAAGCATAACTTGGAGGAAAATAAAAAATTCTTCAAATAACATTACCGTGACTAACATGAAGACTATAAATTGAAATTATATGTTTATTTTGTCTTTAAAGAAAATTAATTACGTCAACTTCTTTAAAATTAAAAATTTTTATTTTAAAATTAATCTTTAATGATTTAATTTATCAAAAGTAATTTTTTTCTATAGATTAAAAAATATTTTAATATACGTGTTAAATGTACCATAGTACGAATTTCAGTTTTGTTTCATAATTGGTCTCCGATCGAACAATTTTGACATGCAGAAAAACTGATATTCAGGGTAAAAAAAAAAAAAATATATTATTCATTCATACTAAAAATTCGAGTAATCGTCTGGTCCTGATGGTACAAAGTCAACCCTCCCGCAATATACGCAATATAAAACATGACACCTTAAGATTAATTATCTATCTGCAAAGATTTTTTTTTGATGAAAATATATATAATATAAGCACGAAAGGTTTTCTTGACATGAAACTCTGAAATTTTACTCTTTAAATGTGTTAAAATCTTCCCCATTTTTTCGAGGTTCCTAATATATATACTGTATATGTATATTGCCTGAATCTAAAATTCTGCACCTCAATAATACTGGTAAAGGAGTATTATTACCTGTTTAAAAGAAAGTAATATGCTGATTATTTTAAGATGTGTTTATTGTTCTTGTGTATGAAGACGACTAAGAATCAAATTTTGTGTTCTCAATTAAAGGTAATGTGAGATCTAGTATGTTGATTTGATCATTAAATGACATAAATTATTATGCTATGTATGTTTTAGATACAATGAACCTTGAATTGGAAAAAAAGAAATATAACGAATTCTAATTATAGGTTAATTTTTAAATGCTTTATATCATATACAGTATGTTTAGATATGATGTAAGGTATTATATGGTTGGTATATAAATGAACTATGGAAAAATCATTAAAAATAAATTGCAATAGGTAAAAGATTTTATATCATTTTATTTATTTTATCGATTCTTTGTATTGCTTAAAAATTAAAATGTAAATTTTTTCAGGTATATTATTGTTGGTCGTATTCTTCATACATTTGATAAAAAAAAAAAATTTACTTATCTATAATGGATCTTTGAATCATTTGTAGACTATTAATGTATATGTATTTATATTTTTTTTTTCCAGACAAGTTAAACGTATTTATTGTATATGATGTCAAATGACGAATACATTCTATAAATTACGTATACACCCTCTAAAAGAAAAGCGTAACTTGTCGCGCCAGATTATCAGTTTGTAAAGGTGGAAATTGAAACAAATTTCCCTTAGCATGAGTGGCCCTTACGCTCTACTTCAAATCTGCCGACCCTGTACCAATGTAATTATCTAGATTAATACTAATTACTTGTCTATCTATCCAATTTTGATCTACTAAATTACCATTAAAATAAATATTATTATTAT
>QKYT01001233.1:0-15545 GCA_003550305.1 Glomus cerebriforme | reverse complement strand
ATTGAATGGATTGAATACTCAAATTTCAAAAATGTTGAATTTGTTGCTCATGGTGGGTTTGGGAGTGTATATAAGGCCATTTGGAAAGATGGTCCAATTGTTGATGATTTTCAACAATCCTGGGACATCAACAAATCTGAATGGAAACGGGAGAATGAGATGGAAGTGGCAATAAAGAAATTTCGGAACATGACAAGTGCGAGCTCTGAGTTCTTGAATGAGGTAAATAATCCAAATATTTACTTATAAACAAATAAACAAATAAAATTGATTTGATAATATATTGCAGGTTAAGAATAACTTGGAGTTAGGTATTGGGTATTGTAATCGAATTTATGGAGTAACTCGTGATACCAAAAATGGAGAATATGCTATTGTCATCGAATTCCAGAATGGTGGTAATTTGAGAGAATTAATTAAAAAAAATCACAGCATCCTGAATTGGAAATCAATTATTAATATACTTGAGAATATCAGCTATGGACTGAATATAATTCATAATAATAATTATCATCACAAGGATTTTCACAGTGGCAACATTTTGAACAATCTTATTAATGGCAATATTAGCTCAGTGATTTCAGATTTTGGTCTGAGCTGCCCTGTGGAACAAAATTCTGAAGACAAAACATTATATGGTGTCTTACCATTTGTCGCACCAGAAGTTTTACGTGGTGAAGAGTTTACCAAAGCAGCAGACATTTATGGGTTTGGAATGCTGATGTCAGAAATAATCAATGGTGAAGTACCTTTTATTGGCAGAGATTATGACTTGCACTTGGCTTTTGATATTTGTGAGGAAAAACGTCCATTAATTCCAGAATATACTCCTGAACCACATGCTGATTTGATGAAACGTTGCTGGGATTCTGATCCTAATAATCGTCCGACGGCTAAAGAGTTGTGGAAAAAGTTTTATGATTGGAAAAATATTCTCTCAGGGGATAATTCTTCAGAATCAGATGAAAAATTACTAATTCAAAAAGCATTTAGTTTTGAACGGGAAGATAAGTGGAAAATACGATTAGCAGAATTGGCTAAAAATCCACGTCCCTTAAAAAAATCACAGAACTTGTTTACTAGTAAACGACTTGACTTCTCCAAGCAACTACTTGAAATCAGAAATGTTAAAATGAATGATAAACTTGAAAAACTTGAAACCAAGGATGTTGAAATAAAAAAAAATGATGATGGTATGTAAATTTTTTTTATTGACAATTTGTAAAACAAAATTGAAATCTAACATAATTCATTAAATAATAGAATATCACTCTAGGCAATTTGAGTTATCTCTATCTTTAGAAGGATTAAATATGCACTAGTAAAAATAATTATTTTTTTTCATAGTGACTTTTAGATTAATATTGTAATGTTTAATTTTTTTTATTTTAGCTCAAATTCTGAATATTATTTAGTATACAAGAATTTTTGTTGTGACACTTCCATAATAAACATATTTATTTACTTTTGATTGAAAAAATTGAAAAAATCATTGTAACTCTACTCTTTTTGTGATAAATTTAATTTTAGTATTATGTTTACTAATAATTTTTATTTTTTAAAAAAATTTGAATAATAATTTTTTATTTTTTCAATTTAAATTATTTTCAATTTAAAAAAAAAATTCTACCAATGAATCATGGTTTGTTCGGTGATAAGTGAAACAAATGCATTTGCAGATTTTTTTTTGACTGATGCTGCTAAAAATAAATATGATCTATTAATCAACATAATGATAACTATAGAGATAATAAAGTAAAAAAAAAAATGAAAATTATAAAATAAGTTTTTGAATTTTTGAAACATGTTTCTTATCAGGTTTGTTCCAAATGATACAAGTAAATATATGTAAATATCAATTTCTACTTTATTTCTAATTGATGATGATAATTAACTTTAGACAGTTACTTTTATTTTAGCCTTTTTACTTTTATAACGTCAATATTACCNTGAAAAAATCATTGTAACTCTACTCTTTTTGTGATAAATTTAATTTTAGTATTATGTTTACTAATAATTTTTATTTTTTAAAAAAATTTGAATAATAATTTTTTATTTTTTCAATTTAAATTATTTTCAATTTAAAAAAAAAATTCTACCAATGAATCATGGTTTGTTCGGTGATAAGTGAAACAAATGCATTTGCAGATTTTTTTTTGACTGATGCTGCTAAAAATAAATATGATCTATTAATCAACATAATGATAACTATAGAGATAATAAAGTAAAAAAAAAAAATGAAAATTATAAAATAAGTTTTTGAATTTTTGAAACATGTTTCTTATCAGGTTTGTTCCAAATGATACAAGTAAATATATGTAAATATCAATTTCTACTTTATTTCTAATTGATGATGATAATTAACTTTAGACAGTTACTTTTATTTTAGCCTTTTTACTTTTATAACGTCAATATTACCACGCGCACCACTTTTTAAGTAGATCACGTTAATACTGATTTTTTTATTGTTAACTTGAGTTAGAGTTAGTTTGTTGATTTGTGCGAGTTAGATGATAACTTACAAAAATCAGGATATTTATCGTATATATTTTTAAAATTCATTTTAAATGAACTCTAACTATTTATTAACATTTGATTTTATTTAATAAACATTTATAAAATGGATGATAAGATCCTTAAATAATCCTATAATAAGAAATACAACATTACAATAGAAATTAATAATAAAATTGATACTCGAATCTTATGGAAAGAACGTAATAGAAATTATCAGATAAAATGACATTCAAATATTCAAATAATAGTATTTTATTCATTTAATTTTAAAAATTGACATTCTTCTATTGAACAATGAGAAACTTAGTACGAATTCGGTAAAAAATATAGTTTTATAGATGATATAGAAAATGGAAAATGTAATGAACCTGGTACAGGATTTTATTGGTGTCAACCTTGTAATTCTAAAAGATTTAAGTGAAACTTTAAAAATTGGACTAGTGGTAATAAGGACATTGATAAAATAATACGACAATATCATGCTACACATTATAGTAAATTTCTTGAATGGATACCTTTTGAAAATTTTGAAAATATTATTTATATTACTAAAAGAGGTTTTGGTAAAATTTTATTTTGCTAATAAATCTCTCTGGTCGAAATGACAGTTTCAATCTAATTTCCATCATGAACATCCTATGGGTATTGCAAGTGGTCTTTTAGGTATATATTCATAATGTTGAAAAAGTTCATAAAGATCAGGAAATATATTACTTACTAATCCTCATAGTCCAGTTATTAGTGATTTGGGAATGTGTCAACCAGCAAATGTCGAAAATAATAATGAAAAACAGTCAATTGAAGGAGTTTATGGAGTATTACCTTATATGGCACCAGAAGTTTTACGTGGATATCAATATACAAAAGCAGCAGATATTTATTCATTTGGAATAATATTGAATGAATATATGTCAGGAGAAATTCCTTATAGTGATATTCCTCATGATTCTACTCTGGCTATTAAAATATGTAAATTATTTAGACCAAATATTTCTAAAAATACACCAAAATTAATTATAGATTTGATTCTTAAATGTTGGGATGCTAAAATAGAAAATATAGCAACTGCTAATGAATTATATCAAATATTAAAAAAATGTTATAATGAAAGTTTTGATGATAAAGTGAAATTTATTCTCAAATAAAAGAATGTGAAGAAATTAGAAGAAACAGATCACATCCACTTTTAAATTTCAAAACCTTCCAGAGCCAGTAAATTCAACATATTTATCTTCATTTCAAGGTAAATTTAATTCTTTTTTTTTTTTTGATAAAGAATAATTTTGTAGATAATTTGTCTTTTTTTTTATTAGATGCTATTTCACCATCAATATCAGCAAATCCTAGTAAATATATAATACAATATAATAATTGAGATTATAAAACATTTACGTTTTATATTTAATTTTTAGTTTCTGAATGTTTGGATTGTGAATTAAATAATTAAATAAAATTGATATAATTGATATTTCATGTATTTATAATGTTTTAATTAGGTAATAATTTATTTATTCTTACTAAATCTTAATCACGAGTGAATTTAATGAACTTTTTTAATACTAGAATTGATCGACATGATTTGTCCACAATATTTTACGTCCCAAAAAATAATTTTTTATATGAAAATTTGAAATCTCTATTCTAAATTCACTTTTTAAGTCTAAGTAAACATGTAGAGCTCTAAAAATTACATGAGATATGAAAATTTTGGAGTTTTACAATGTGTTCATAAAATACACGCCTTATTTTTTTAAAAAAAAATTGCGTTTCTATAATAGGAAGGAACTAAATCAAAATTGGTGCGAGCCAACTTCGTTGTCGCTGAAAGAATTATTTTATTCAAAATAAAATTATTATGTTGACATTAACTAATACTGTGTAATGGTACATTTATAGTTTATATCTTTCTTGAACAATATATCTGTAATTGATATATTTATTTATATTTTGTTTCTGATTTTGTTTCCCATTGTTAACAACATAATAACCTTATAATAATTATAAAAATAAAATGACAAGGAAAAGGGTAAGGAAATAATGACGCGGAACAAAGGGATATATTATCTTATTGAGTAGCGAATAATGAATACGATGATGATGATGATGATACTGTATTTTAAAAAAAGGAACAAATTATTTCATAGTTCCTTCAGTATAATGATTTAGTTCTTGCCAAAAATCATCATCATGATTTAATAAACCATCTGATGAATTCGCAGAAACCAAAGTAGTAGCATCAAATGTCATTAAACAATCATAAAGTACTTTATCATCATCATCTAATGTATCATTAACATCACTTATATCATCTATCTTAATTTCTATATTATTTGTAATATCTTCTGAAGAAGAAGAAGATGTTGATGATGATGATGAAATATTGTTATTATAAACAACATCTTTAGATACTTCCGATATTACACTGGGCGTGGTTTCTTTATCATTTGTATTAGGTTGATTCATATCAGCATTGTTTCTAATTTCATATGTTGTAATAGTTCTGGATACAACAGAAATCGTTTGTTGTGGAATTTGATCAGTAATTATTGATGACGATGGTGAGTTTGGTTTGGCTGAATAAAATAACCCTTCATTTATAGCGAATTGAATAAAATTACCAATTCCTCCAAAATTTATTGCTAAACAAGATTTATGGATAAATAAATATTAAAAAAAGTGATTAAAAAAAAAAATTGTTTCGAGATACTTACTTGTAATGGCTAGCACATGCAACAATACATTTTCAATCTACATAATAAAATAAATAATTATATGTTAGAAAATAATAATAAAATAATAAAACAAAATTTTTAAAATCTAAATGATTTTTTTTTTACATTGGCGAGAGCAAAAAAGTTATAGGCGAGAAGAGGAATCTATTTGTTTGAAATTGAATTTAATTAATTTTAAAGATCATAAAAAAAAAAAAAGAAAAGAAAATTCATTCATACATTTTCTAAATATACTTACGAATTGTAAAATGAAGGTAAAAATATATGATATTAATTTTCTTAAAGCACGTTTTTCAATACGAGCCCGTTGATAACGTGCGATAAGTAAATTATCATCATTACTTCGAATTTTCAATAAAACTTTTATATAACTAACAAGAATTGTTATCAAAATTACAAAAATAAATACGATCATAGTAATGGGAACGAACATACTATGATGCCTTCCAGCGCACCTAAAAAAAAAAAAATTATTAAATTATTGAAAAATTAAAAAAGTTAGAAAGATTAAAATTTAATACAAACCAATATTTTTGTTGACCGGATTTATTCATTGAAAGGGCAACAGTTGCAACAGTTATCACTAATATTACAGTCCAAAGTTTATAATCATATGATCCAAATTCTATATAATGTTCTTTGCATACATAACACCATGTTGTAAAAGCTATAATACCCACAAGAAACATATTTAATATAAACAAAGCCGTTACGGCAGCGCCAATTATTTGACATGCCGGATTTCCCCATGGAAGTTTAAATATAAGAGTATAACTCTATTAAAGAAAGCGATTTAAAATTTTGGTTACGTCTTAACATTATTATTTTAACAAAATAAAATTATTATAAATAATTACCAAATTTATTGTGTATGCAAGCGAAAGGAACGCATCTTTATAAAGAAAAATAATTAGAATCAAGACAGTATATTTATATTTTATCATAAACACTTTATAACTAAGGCTTACCAGTTAATGCGATATAAAAAGGAAATCTTAAAGATAAAGGGACACTACTTCTTCCTTCACGTTTCCATTGGAGATATGTTCCTAATAAAGAAGGGGGAGGGATTATAAGCTCTATTAAATTTTAATTAAATTAATTTGATTTAATCAAATATACTTACTATATATAACGTATAAGCTACCAAATAAATTTATTTGCAATGTAGCTAATCCAAAAATCAAGACCACATAAAAATCTCGAGAAGCATCTGGACCGAAAACACTTGTATCATCAAGTTTTGGTAATTGGTCATAGTCAGTATGGTTATTATAAACATCTTCTTTAAAATCCTGATCTATGTGTGTACGATTAGTTGCATTGCAACACGAAACGAGAAATATGAAAAGGAAAACAGCGGATGTGATCATGGTTTAAATGGTGGGTATAAGGGAGAAGGAATGTTAATTAAAAAAGAAGGGAAAGGTTATTTAAAAATATTTATTAATATTTGAAACACACAACACACATGTATTTGTTTATAATTTAGGAATTTATTTGTTTCTAGAATATGAGGAGTTTTTATTGTAAGTTTGATCGATCGATATGCAACGATAATTTCACAAAAAATTCATAATATATATATATATATATTTTTTTTTTAAAAAAAAAAAAAATACATCATAAAACAAAATGAACTCCATATATTTTTATACTGATTACAGTTTCGCCGAATAATAGATTTTATTTATTTATAATGCATAAACAAAAGATATCTGATATGTCAAAACAATTGAACATTTTAAAAGCGTTCATTTGTATGGGTGAAAAGAGTTAATTAGTGTTTCTGTACGGTATTGTTACAAACATTCGTTCATTGGTTACTATATCATACATTTGATTGAATCTGTATCTTCTCTTTAATAAACAAAAATTCGATACATTTTTAGATCCTTTTGTATGCATTCTTTAATTCGGGATAATGTTTATCATTTCTTACATTAGTTAGATTATAATTTTTGATCTAAGTCCTACGTAAATTGGGTTTCAGCCCAATTCAAAAAGATCATCCAAATTAAAATTTTGATTTGTCCGCTAAAATCATATCTTTAAAATTATTTTTACCCGAGTTATTCGCGATAATATTAAATCCGGATACAATTAAACGGTTTGACTTTGTTTAATCATTCCAAGTTAGAATGTGATTAGTTAATTTATTAATTTATGTATTAATTGTATTAATGATATAAATGATATAATCATGTATATTTAAATCACGGGTTTTCCATTTTAATTTGTATGATGTTATTAAACACATGTTTCCGTTGACGAGACCCTACATTTATGGAATTATATTATTCATTTATTGCTTTTGAGAAGGACGGAGACAATTGTATGTGTAATTTTGTCCGAAATGAACAAATCAAGTTTTTTTTTATTGGTTCGATTTCTGCAGGTATATTATGCTAATATAAAATATTTAAAACTGTCGATCTTTTAAAGGAAATTTTTTATTTATTCGACTTTTTTATATATTTGGATTAACTTTATTTGGGTCAAATAATAATTTTGTACAAGTTTGTCCATAATATTTATTGTTTACTGTTTATATCCTAAAAAAAAAACATTTTCTAATGATTTGTATGAGTTGTCAAGTTTTGTCAAGTTTTTAGTAAATAACCGTTTATACCATGACTTAGAAAATCTATACTTTTTTTGTCCAAAGATTTATATTTCGGAGTATATTACTGCATAAGGTGGTACGTACCACGTGTGTCGTTATTTTTAACCATTTCTCCAGATTTTCTTAAGTTTTATTCTTTCTTTTTTCCTCCTTTTTCCGTTTTTTTTTTCTTTTTTTTTTATTTGTGACGATAATTATATTTTTGTTAATCATGAGAGCTCAGGAAACGTTATTGAATGATTTGACTTTAGACATTGCTGTACCTAATGGAACCATACAATGTACCAAGGAAGAAGTTGATTCTATTTTCACTACAAAAGCGAGGACTATTGCGTATTATGGTTCTTTTTTTTAATATATTTGTTATTAATTTTATTAATTCTTTTTATTAATTAATCTAAAAATAAATTTATTAATTATTAATTTTTTTTTCCTCTTATTTATAAAGATGAGACACTCCATTTTTATCTCATAATTACTCTCCCTGCTGATTCTGGTTTATCTGATCAAGATGCGGCAACGAATTATTTTCATCAATTAGAAATATTTGTTGAAGCATCAATTATTGATGCTAGTACTTTATCTGTTCCTGCACCAAATCCTCCAGCTGTATATCGTTTACCATCTCGAGCAAGTTCAACAGCTACTTCACCATCAATACCTGGAACTCCTTTACCTTCTCCAATGGATAAAAGAATTAATAAACCTTCAGAAGGTGCTGTAATATATTCATATATATACAATCCAAATTCAAAGGATCGTCAAATGGTGGTTCTTGAAAGGAATGATTGTTGGACTTGTGTCGTTCCTTTAGTTGTACCTGTAGGTGAGTTAAATTTATATATTTATATTTTTTAATCGAAAAAAAAATTTTTTCTTTGTAACAAGATTATAAATTTTATATTAATCAAACTTAATTTAAATATTCTAACGATAGCTTATGTTAAAACCCGAGCTCAGACACCTGCATTAGCTCTTAGCACGATAGTAACGCAGAAACCTCAACCAAAAGTTCAAATTGATATAAAATCACCAGAAGCTATTTTATATGCTCCCGAGAATTTTGGAAATATGAATTTATTAGAAGGGTTAAATGATGGTCTGTGAAAATTTCATTCATTCTTTTTTTTTTTCCTTTACGTTTATTTTTTCTAATAATGTTTTTATTATAGATCCATCTTTCGAAGACTCTACAAATAGACTTTTGTTACCCCCTTCACGTTTATATCCTTCGGATGCTAAACGACCAAATTCTCATTCGAATTCATATCAATCGAGACGTGATTTTCGAAAAATTTTATCCGTAAAATCAGCTTTGAATGTTCGTATGAGAACTACTAGTGTGTCACCTTTAGATAATGCTTTAATGATGTCTGTTGAATTAGAAAATAATACAGATGCAGGTGGCTCATTTTCTGTCGAAGTAGTTAATGTAGAAATTGCTTATGGTTTTGTGACAAGATATGATTGGGGACCAAAAGATAATAAAGTGAGTAATTACGTTACTTAAAAAAAAAAAAATTATTTATTTAAATTAAAATTTTCATTATTAATTTAGGACAAATTCCCGTTAACCCTTAATCCGGTTGATCAAGTGACATTTTTATATAACATAACAATTCTCGATGACCCTTCTTTTCCAAAATTAGTTCCAACATTTTACCCTACACCAAATCCTCATTCACGATCTACTTCACGTCGTTCGTCTATAGCTTCAATTTTTTCAGTCAGTTCTTCATACGTGCCACCATCTGAAGATCGTCAACGACATGTATCCATTGTTGTTAGAGGATCTCCTGTTCATGATGGTATGAAAAGTAGAAGTATTGAATCTAGATGGAATTGTATGTTAGATTTATCTAATTTACGTAGACGTGAAGATGCATATCCACCACCAATACCTCAAAATGCAAATCAAAGAAGTTCGCTTCAATCAAGACAAGGTCAAATACAATCTCCTTCTTCAACAAGAAGTGGTAATTTATTTTCACCGACCGGGTCAATGACACCTACAGCTGGTAGAAGTTTTTTCTCAGCTGACACTAATGGACGTGGAAGGAGACAAAATTCAAGTCTTCCTACAATACCTGATGATCATATAAGTCTTAGTAATGGAATTCTTTCAACTGGAAGAAACCCATTAGTAGAAAAACCCGTAGAAACGGAAGTTGGTGATGGTGTTGTTGTATCATTTTTAGGTATATTTTATTATTGTTTTAATTATATTACAATTATTGTTTACGTGAAAAAAATTTTTTTTTTTTTTAATTCATTTTATTATTATTACTTTTATAGTTGCATCTAAAGTAGTTGCTGGTAAAATATTTACAATACATGTTTTTGTCGTTAACAGGTCAAAACATGTACGAAGATTTACTGTAATGGTTCCCAACAAAAAGCGACCTAATGAAAAGTATGGATTAATTTTATTTCATTGAAATTTTGTTGAAACTATATAAATTTTTTGTTATTTTATAATAGAGCTATCAGAAATTTAGTAGCAGCTCCATTAGGAGCAAAGGTGATACAAAACGATCAAATTGTCACTGGAAATGGAAATCAGTCAAATCAATTAGAACCATTTTTAGATGAATCAGGTACATTGAAGGAAATTTTTCGATTTCCTCATCAATTTCCTTGTCTTTAAGTTTTTTTAACGATATTTTGATGTATATTACTTTAGAATTTATAAAGAAATACCTAGAAACGGAGACGCCAGACGCGGATATTGTTTGCTTAGAAAATAATGTCAGAATTGGGTAAGATTTTATCGAAAAAAAGTTCATTCTTTTAAAAAAAAATAATTTAATTTAAATAATAATTTATTTCTTTAAATTGTTTAGTCCATTGCATCCTTCAACATGTGAATCAGTTGCATTACATTTCATTGCAATTAAAGAATCATTACACATGATTGAACTTGTGCAATTAGTTGATAATGATACGGGATTTATTACTAATTTACGTAATGTATTGGAGATTCATGTTTCTAAATCTTTTAATCCTAATTTAACAAAGGATAATAAGATTTTAGAAATACACAATAATAGCAATTCTACTCCTAATAGTAGATTAGTTGAGGTAAATTAAATTACATTTTTTAAGGAGGAGTTTGTTAATTATATTGTAAAATTTTGATTCTAAGAATGAAAAAAATATAAATATGTATATTTTTTATTTAAGAAAAAAGGATGATTAAGAAATTATGCTAATATAATTATATAAATGCATAAAAATATTTGTAGTATCAGAATTATATCTATTTGATTTAGTATTATTTTTATATCAAAAATTAATAATAAATAAAAAAAAAAAAGGTTGTTGCATTATTAGAAATGGATTAAATAAGAAATCAAAAGTAATAAATTACGGTAGTAATAAAGAAATGACTGGAGGGTTTAAAAAGGTCTGCTTGCATGATCGTAATAATTAGCCAAATCCGAAGGATCGATTTTAAAAATTATCCTAATCGGTATAGATCCGGGACAAGCAATGATGATGATGAAGTAAATTGTGAAGCTTAAACAACCAATCAGAAATGTACACGTGATTGAGGAATTAATCAGATACGATTACGCAATCCTAATGATTGATCTAATTGGTCTTTTTATTATTTGTAATTAATAATTTGATTTACTCAAAATTTAGTAGATCATCTGACATTGCGAATAGTATTTCAAATTATTATTTTGTTTATTTTATTTTATTTTTTTTTTTTTTTTATTATTATTTTGTGTATAATTTTATTTTAAATTGTTTAATGCGATTATCAAGATGAAAGTTATATTGGGGCTATAATGTTGATTGTTGAACATTAATGATCATGTTCTGATAATTTCGACCAACTTTTCTGATCACATGCTCAGTATATTAAATTTTAATGGCTATGCTAAAAAGAGCGATTTATATTAAAATATTCCTGAACCACTGCCAACGCGTGATTATTGTAACAAGTAATTAAAATCACTTAGTCCGCCTTCCAATTCCTTTTGTTCACTTTTACTTTACATCACATTTGAACGAAACCATGTGCCGGTTATACAAGCTAGTTCCTTTGATTTCATAAACGTCATGGTGGGTATCCATAATTTATCAATTAGTTACGGATTTTGACTATTTTGAGAAAAATCATGAATCATTAACGAAATATAAAAATATTCATGGGGACACATGAAAAATTTTGATTTTACACGACGCAATCACTTTTTACGATGCATAAAATTATATGACTCATCATGTTTAATTAA
Organism: Glomus cerebriforme; assembly: GCA_003550305.1. Lineage (NCBI taxonomy): Eukaryota > Fungi > Glomeromycota > Glomeromycetes > Glomerales > Glomeraceae > Glomus > Glomus cerebriforme. The sequence continues at coordinate 3,423 of QKYT01001233.1, read as the reverse complement.
AAACTACTACAGTATAAATAAAATACGTAGTGACTCATTTTTAATAAACTTAATATTTTTAATTATATAAATACCCGATGCTTTGGATATGATAAAATATTTTCGTGTTTTCGCTACAGTAATATGTATTTCATTTAATTATTTGAAACTTTTTTTTTTCTTTTTAGGTTTAGTTTCTATAAGAGCTACTTACCTTGGCAGGTTAATATCAAGGAAGAAGACGAAGATAACTCGAAGACATTTTTACTGAAGATGATATTGAAATAAAACTCGAGGCTAATAAGTTGGAACAAACCAGTCTGTTTAAAAAAAAAAGGTGAATTTAATAAATATTTGGAGAAGTGAGTGTTTTTTGAGAGAGTTCTCTCCTTTACTAAGCAATATTTTTCAAGATTTGAACTGATTAAAAAAAATCCCAAATATAAAAAATTGAATATTCTTTTAAGCTGAAATGTCTTTGATGAATAACAACAACTTACAGCTTTAACAGCCACAACAACAACCAAAACAACCACAGTGCGAAATGTGACATCCAAATCCCCATATAAAGGAGTGGAAGCTATGTAGTGTTCCAATCCGCGGATATCCGTGATCCGTTTATCCGATCCGAACATTATCGGATATCCGAAGGATAATCGGATACGGATAAAAACAAAATTATGTAATAATATTGATGGACAATGTCTAAATGATCCACAATTGTCCATTATCCAATTATCCGAGAAATCCTATCCAATATTATCCGTTATCCGAAATATCCGGATTTTTGGACGGATATCCGTAATCCGGCGGATAACGGTTTAACGGATTGGAACACAAGCTATGCAGTATGCACCTTGCTCTAATTCTTTTTAAAGGAGGAAAAGAGCACTTAGCTCTAATCCTTTTTGAAAGAGGATATGAGAAACTGTCTTCATCTGGGAGTTAAATCTCATGCCTGAGTGGGTACTTTGATTCCCACCTGTTCCTAAACTACCATGCCTGAGTGGGTACTTTGATCCCATACAGCATACCTGTTCCTAAACTACCATGCCTGAGTGAGTGTTTTGACCCTCGTACACGCATACTTGATCCTGACACTTAAATTATCATGCCTGAGTGGATACTTTGATCCCCATACACGCATACCTGTTCCTAAATTACCATGTCCGAGTGAGTGTTTTGATCCTCGTACACGCATACCTGATCCTGATACTTAAATTATCATGCCTGAGTGAGTGTTTTGATCCTCATACACGCATACCTGTTACCTAAACTACCATGCCTAAGTGAGTGTTTTGACCCTCATGCACGCATACCTGTTACCTAAACTACCATGCCTGAGTGAGTGTTTTGACCCTCATACACGCATACCTGTTCCTAAACTACCATGCCTGTGAGTGTTTTGACCCTCATGCGCGCATACCTGTTACCTAAACTACCATGCCTGAGTGAGTGTTTTGACCCTCATACACGCATACTTGATCCTGATACTTAAATTATCATGCCTGAGTTGGTACTTTGATCCCCATACATGCATATCTATTACCTAAACTACACATGCCTGAATGAGTGTTTTGAACCTAATACACGCATATTCTTGCATTAATTTGTTAATGTACAACTAAATGGGAAGTATTTTACTGTTATTCTTTAATGATTTCTTTTTTAAATAATTTTCTAATGAATTTGTTTGCCACATTCATTTTTAGATGCGGTCTTTTTTCAATATGGTGATTAGATATTACGGTCAAGATCAATTGTGCAATAACCTAAGAAGTGGGAAATGGAAGCATCTCCCGAGGCATCTGCCAAAGGAAACTGGGTCCTCCCGGGCATCCATTAGGATGACCTTATAGGAGGGGATACCAGGGTGGATGCTACAGGATTGGGCGAGTGTGGGGCACAAATATCAATTATAAGTATGACATGGTAATTTTAGTGATCTAATATTTAATTTATTTATTATTTTAATAACAATTTACCATACAAACAAATAATTACTTAAATTAAAAATGAAATTGTTCAAATCTTTCGTATAGCTACTAGTTATAAACATTTTTTTAAAAAATAAATTATTAAACTTAAGCAAGAAAAGAAATATGTCTTTTTATTATCTCTTTACTATTTATGAGGACTTTTAATAGTCAATAATCCTAAAGACCAGCGGTCCTTCCGTTATGGTCTTCATGATCAGGTTATAATGCGGGCCAAAATTTAAATAATAGCAGAATTACCTAATAAGAACTGTCACTAGCCATTGTAACACGAAAATTTTTGTGATACGTAAAATCTTAATTTTGGCCGGTACTACCGGTACTATAATTTTGGGCCAAATTAGTCATGATGAGACTGGGCCTGTGGGACCATCGACCATCTTTTAACTTGATTTTACAGAATTTTTTTTTAATATCCTTTTTTGATTTAGTGAATTCTTATTTTCGGCACCGTGGCGACGTTTTTTTTTTTCATTTTTAATGTGACTTGCAAAATATCAAGTGGAACTATGTGACTTTTTTTCTATTGGAATATTTAAAGAGGTAAAGAAATCGCTTAAATCAGATTATTTTGTTCAATATTAAAGAAAAAATTATTATTAATTCGGAATATTCGCAAATTTTATTAATAAGTAAATAAATATAAAAAGTAAATATAATATAAAACGTCACGTTTGCACACGAAAAACTCCAATAATCAGGCCATAAACCCTAACTACTTTAGATTCCCACAACTGGTTCAACTAAACTGTAAAATTCAAAAATTCTGATCAAATAATACCATTATCATCTAGTACTAGATCATTAGCAACTACTCTATTTTGATTTGAAGTAATATTAGCTATTTTTGTTTCCTCTCTCCTTTTATTTATAGTTGTAATTAAATGATTTTTAGTTTATATTATATTTACTTTATTTATGTGATCATTATTCTTATTTAATAACAAGTATATTTTACTCTCACCTATTTGTTCTAATTTTCTTTATGCAAACTCGAATATTTCTTACAAGTTCACTTAATTAATTTCAAGTAATGCAAGTAATGCGCTATATTTTAACTGATCATTCAGAAATACAAGAAGTTTTTCCAAACTTTGTAAATACAATACTAACAAATTAATAATTATAATGTTTGGAATGAAATTTTTACTAAATCAAAATCTATTCTCTTTTTGTAATATAGATTCCAATAATTTTTATAAATGGCACTGGTCCAAATTTCAAGAATTCTTATAATACTTAAAACTAATTGATTGTACTTATGTATACTTTATATACTATAAAAGTAATTAAAGCCAAATCCTGGTTATTTAATAATTTATATGAATATATGTCACCATGAGAAGAATCACTTTTCTGTATTTTTTCCCATTTGTGATTTTTTAACTCTATTCTGTGCGAAGTATCGCCGATGAGTTTGCGTACAAATGCAGGTGTTTAAAATATT
>QKYT01001231.1:5236-16621 GCA_003550305.1 Glomus cerebriforme | reverse complement strand
CCAAATATTACAATTTCATTATATAGTATTTATTACAAAAATGCATATAATTCACTTAAAAATAAGTCTAATTTTTATCATTTAAAATGCAAAATAATCTTGAATCTTTAGGTTACATTTTTATGAAATTAATTGCTGATATTTATTTTTAACTAAAATTTCTCAAATATTATTAAAATAAATATAAAAAAAACAGATCAAAAAAAAAAAATTTTTAGCAATTTGAAGAGATTTATTCTAAGCATTGTTATAATAAATTATGCAAAAATTACAAAATGATATTATGGGCAAATTATTAAACCAATTTTTCTTAATTTGTTATTCCGGACTTTCAGATTTCAACCTGTATGCAGATTAGTGCGATCATCATGATGCAGACCAATTTTTTAATTCCGGTTTTTTTTTTGTCACATTGTATTAGTTACCGTTTCCGGCAACGATTTATTTCAATAAATAATAAAGCATCGATATATTGGGAATGAGGTCTCGGCCATTAATTTTTGTAACGCACAAGATATTTTAGGAAACTTTTATAGAAGTGTATAGGTACAGAAAAAGATATAGAAAAAACAACGCAGAAAATGATAATGAAAGTTTGCATATATAAAACGGGTTTTGCTTTGAATGTGCAAAGTCCGTTATCTCGAAAATTTGCCGGAAAAAATCTGGAACTTAAACCTTTTTATCGATTTTCCTAATATTTCCGGAATTTAAAGTACTTTTAAGCTCCGATTACGCTAGATTCGTGTGCATTGAAATCAAAAACAATCGAAGATCACAAAATGGGGTAACAATCGACCACATCTTAAGTTCCCCAATATATATTTGTTTATAGTCTGATCCTACCAAACAGCACTCTATTCTGAATTGAAAATGGGTTTTCAAATATACGTTAATGGCCTCGAAGGAAGAACGACTACGTATAATGATATCACGCCAGAAACTAAGTAAATATAATACATGAAGCTAGGAATGAAAACAACTAAAATTGGTAATAACATTTTCCTTTGTTGTCTCCAGGATTATAGATATTAAGAAAATGGTGAAAGATAAGACAGGTGTGGAAACTGAGCAACAACGTCTCCTTTTTGCTGGGAAACAACTCGAAGATAATTTCACAACGAGGCACTATAAGATAATAGAACGTTCTACACTTCATTTGGTCGTTAGGTAGGAAAAAAATTTTCAATCTACTGTACATTTGAGTTATTTGCTAAGTAATAATTTTGTATTTCAGACTCCCGGGTGGCGCAGAAGAGAAACGTCATGATCCCAACGATGGCGTTGAGCTAACCAACGAGCCCGACATGATCACGTAAGTACTCCCAGTTGCTCGATCATTCACTCCAGCCAGTCTAAGTGGTCTTTTTATTTATAGTTGGGAGGACGATCCAGACAACTTACGTGCAATGGTAATAGATATCTTTCAAACGACTTGGAAACAACATTTAATTTCAAATATCTTTAAATGACCTCCTTTTCAGATGCCATGTGGTCACGCTATTGGTCCTGAATCCCTGACTGCCTTTTGCAGATCACTTGTTAACGAGGGCAAATTTCAATTTTTTTGTCCGTATACCAACCGTGAGTACACACACGTCTGTGTCTGACGTCAACTGGTAATATTTTCTCACTATTCGTTATATATATCAAGCGACAAACGATGTTCGTTGCCGTGCGGAATGGCAATATATTGACATCCGCAAGATAGGTCTGCTTACTGACGATGAGCGCGAATATTTTGAGTCCAAGATTAGTGAAAATTATTCTCTTCGTGCTCTTGGCGCGCAAGAATGTCCTCAGGTGAGATGAAAATTTACTTTTCGAGTTTCTGTCTCAGCTCTTGTTGACTCCAAGTGCCATCGGTAGTGCTCCACATACTGTGAGAGAGGCGATAAGAATCGGACATCGGTAATCTGTTTGAAATGCTCAAGGAAGCCGGACGCTGGAGAATTCGCATTCTGTTGGTACTGCTTGCACGAAGTTGGGCGTTTAAATGGTTACCGTTGTAATAACAGTCTTTGTGGAGGTGTCGATCCACGTCTAGCCATTCTCAAAAATGCGATCAAAAAGGTAAGATATCTTGTCTGATGGCATTATTTTTCATATCATAATTGTATAATTTAACGTTAATACTAATTTATATTGTGGTTTAAGCAAGTAGGCAACGTATCCGGAGTACCATCGTGCCGCGCATGCCCGAAATGTGGTACAATTATCGAACATGACCGCAACTGCAAGCATATGAAATGTCCTTGCGATCAAGAATTCTGGTATTTATCTTAATGTTGATAATTCAAACAAAAAAAGGGGGAAGGAGAAGGAAAAAAACTCTGAACTAATCTTTGCTATATCGATATACAGTTTCATTTGCCTTGGCCTGCGTGACCCACAAGCCGGCTGGTCATGCGGTACATTCAACAGTGTATGCAATATTGCTCCTGTACAGACCATTATCCCCGGCTTATAATATTCTTATTTCATACTGAAGTGGAGGGTTAATATTTTTCATTATCATTAACTGTGATCAAGATTATTGAATATCTCTTGGATTTTTTGTTTTATTATTATTAAATTGTTTGCCTGGTTCTTTTGTATTTTCAAACCAACGTTTTTTGTTATTTTTCTTATTTTGCAATCTATCTTATCATTTATCATTTAGTCATTATTATTAATTTATTTGACAAATTAAAATGAGATTGTGTTGCTGAATTTCGGGTTTCGAGAGAAAAAGGATTCTGGTGTGCTTTTTCGGGATTTGTTCTGATGATGGAAGAGTAAGGATTGGAACCGTTTAACCACATAACCATAGCACCGGGCTGAATTATATTGAACAATGCCCCAAGAAACATTAATACATTATACTAAGTTTCCTTAATTTACTAAAAGTCCCAAAGCCATTCTCTACAAAATAAAAAAAAAAAGAAACGTTAGTACGCTTTACTAACGTTTTCTTAAAGCCCATTTCAAGGACCGTTCCTTATAAAATAAAGATAAAATAAAAAGAATAAATTTTTTTTTAAACCAGATTAAACGGATCTAAATTTCATCCCACGTGAATTACCGTTGATACCGGTGACAAATAGTATGAAATTATTTATTTATCAAACCAAAAATATCCATACTGCTATGAATACTTTGTGGTATCAATACAAAGTATTTCAAAGTATGTTAAGTATGGCATTTGATGAAAGATGGGGAAGACTTAAAAAATCAGGGAGATTCACAGAAAAATAATTTGATGAGATAATTTCTATAGAAGAAGATATAGATAAAAAAAATTGGTAATGGTTTTATTTACTAATTATCAATGTTTTTACAAGAGGTACAGTAGTTTAATCCTTTAATTTATTTACTATGAGATATTTATTTATTAATTAATTTAATTACACATTTTAAAACATTATCTATTTTTTGCACTTAATTTATACTTCACGCCATGATATTTTTAAAATAATTATTTTCGTGCTTAATTTTATTTATTTATATTTTATTGTAATTAATTTAAGAAAAATACTACAAATCACCGGTGGTGATCATCACCGGTAATCACGTGACCTTATATATGTAATAATTCATCACATCGTGTCACATCCCCAGTTTTCAATTTTCACTATTTATTTCAGGGACAATTTTTTCGAGGTGTAAAAGTCTATTCGTCATATGTTAGTCGTCACATATATAATTTTGGCCAAAACTTTAACGCTGGCCGGAATTTCCTTTTATGAATATTTAGGTAACGTTACACGATCCAAAAAAGGAAATTTTGTTCTCTTCAAAATTGAAATTTGGGTTACACAAGATCCCAAAAAGGAAATTATTTGTCGATCACTTAAATTTTGGCCGGAATTACCGGAATTACCAAATTTGAAAACACCGGTGATGATCATTACTGGTGATAAATAGCAAACTTCTTAATTTAATTATTTAATATTTAATTATTTAATTTATTATAATTAACGATCAATCAAACAAAAATCGTACAGACTAGCTGCACGGACTAGTTATAATTTGTATTGAATTTTTAATTAAATAACATATTGATCATATTAGAAGTCATCATTTATTTTATTACAGAAATATTATTTATTAATTTGAAAGGTTTTAAATACAGTATGATTGTGTAATCAAATTTTTTTTTTAGCAAATTTTAAAAATGACTCAAGTTAAACTTTGTTATATGCAGATCTTATTTGCTTTTGACATTTTTGGCTTCAAATCCAAAGTATTACAACAAAAGGAGCAATAAACAAGAATGTAGTTATATTAAAGATAGTTCTTAAAAATGATTTTAGTATACAATGCTTGTGAGAATCTTCTAAAAACTGTTGTTATTTATAGTTAAATAATTATTTATTATATGTTAATTAATTAGTCCGTATTCCACTTTAATACTTTATGAAGATAGTCAAAACACAATGTCCCTGTGACTAATAAAATGAATCACTAATAATTAAGTTTTTTTTAAAAAGTTTAGATGTCCAATATTTGCAAGATCAGTATTATCACTAATGTTTGCAATTTTCAATTTTTGTCTTTAATCTCAGTTTTATACCAATCTTTACATAATCTTTTAAACTTGATTCAAAAAGTTTATTAATATAAATTTGGGTATTGATGATTTGCATTCGCATCATGATTAGAAGAGGCTTCATACCATTGATACAAATCTTTTATATAGTCTACTGGATCTTTACCAGCTAAATCATAAAATTTTGGAAGTAGATATTCTGCCATACTTATGTGTTATATATTAAAAAGATTGTTTATAATGCAAATATTTGTTGTTGTAAATTAAAATTATTTTATCATTCAGCATAAGTTTTATTTTTTTATTTCTCATATCACTTATATAACTGATTACAGTTATATTCTAGCATTTTTCCATTTGCCTAAAATTATCACAATTGATGAGTTTGCCTCTTTAATAGTAGTTGAAGAACAAATTTTTCTCATAATAATCTACTTGACTTAGTTTAACTAGATTGGGCTATATATCACCAATATCTATATACATTATTCTGGACTATTATTTGATTTCTAACATTATTTAACTTATTTCTAAGATTCTGCACCTGCCTATTCCCATTATTAATCAATATATAATATTAGTCTATTCCTTATTAAATGATACTTATATACATAATAATTTTGTCTAAATTATCTGTTATATTATCAAAAAAATGAATTATATGTGAATAAATTGGTATTCTATCTGTATTCATATATACATGAATATCTTGCAGATTAGTTGATATAATTTGATAAATATCCAAGATGACATTGATAGCATTGTTCATATTAGGTTGAGCCATATCCTCTTTTTTTAATTAAAAGAAGTTCTTGCTCTTTAAGTTTGTTTTAGTATTATATTATGTTTAGTACCAGGAGGAAGAAGTTTAATAAGATTGTTATAAATCATACTTTTTGCTTTTTTCTCACCAACTTTATACTTGATCATAAACTTTTCAATCTTTTTATTAAATTCTATAATATAGAAATACCAACATATTACCATATATAGCGGGCCACAGTACCCCGGGTATCTTGCAAAAATCGGGGGTTTGACCCTGTACCCTCGGGTACTAAATAAACCCTAAAAATTCCGTTTTTTGCGAATATCTCACAATATACCGGTCCAATTTGAACGATCTTTTTTTTTATTATGAAGAGCTCAATGAGAGCTATCAAACAAAAAAAAGATGGCTCAAATCTGATCACTGGATCACGAGATAATTGTAAAATATCCCCCCGGATACTATACAATTCTATTAAATTTTTCAAGAGGGGTACTATGCATAGGGGGGGTACTATGGCCCGTGATATACGGTATTTCTTTTTGATTAACTTGAATTGCTTTATCTTTCATACCTCATGTTTCTTATATTAAGTAAGCTAAATTTTGCAATATTTTTGGAAGATTATTCATATCAGATTTTTTGTGACAAGTTATCATGAAAATTTAGTCATATGTAAAGTGCTTTTTAGTGATTTTTCTCAGGTACTGAAGTGATTATGAAATCAAATACATTCTGTATATTATTTTCCACTTTCTTTTTTTTATATGATTGAGATTTTTTATCTTTTATTACAGAAGAGATGTTTACTTTAGTGAATCCAAATAAGTCCTGGATAGCTGATTTATGCAATAATTTTTTTTTTTTATTTCTCTCTGTTTTATCTCATCACTAATCTTTTTCTTATTTGTCTCATCTAAGAATGTGTTCCTTTTCCTTTTTTCCACTAACTTAATATTTGCATTATTACTAAATACTTCATTTATGAGCTGATCCATTACAGGATCAGGTATATTATGCAAAATATTAGCTATTATCTCTGATATCTCTTCTTTTCTAATAGAGCATAAGTTCTGTACATTAGTGATGTATTAAGATTGCTGAGACTTTATAAGATCAGATAAATCAAAATCATATTTTAATTTGGCTATTCAGCTTTAAGCTTAGCATTCTCAGCTAAAATATCTGCATTATTTTTTCCAATTCCTCAATTCTGATCTTATGTTTAGTATTTTTAGCATTATACTTTGCATTCTCTTCAATAATCTGCCTTAATATCATATTCTTAATCTCAATCTTAGTAAACTTTAGTAACTTCTTTCTAAGTTTGGATATCTTAACATTCTTCTTTCTAAACTCTGCAATTTTAGTTAAGAGCTTAGAATTTAATTCTCTTAATGAATCAATGAATTGCATAGTATTTGATAATAATTTTTTTATAAAGAATAAAATAATTTAAAAATTCATTAGTATAGAAATAAATAAAACAATATCTTATCAAAATTACATTGCTTTATTGATACAAAAAAATAAATTACATAATTTAATAATACATAAATTTGTTTTACAAAATAAAATAGTAGTTCTATGCTAATACCTATAAATCATATCAGCGTTTTAACTATTTGTACTAACAACATTAACTCTAATCCAATTTTATATATCTTAGCATCGATATTCAGGATAGAATAAAATAGATGTCAGTTATGCATAGATCATATGGAGTCAGAAATAGTAAACTTACTAAAAGTTTATATTTTTCACTTAATAAAAAAATAAATATTAGCTTTGTAAGCTCTAAATCACTTTTTTGTAAATCTTGCAAAATGCACAGTTATAATTAAACTTGTTTGCAATCTTTCAGAATATAATAACTAGAATTATTTTGATTGGCATTCTTATGTGACATTATAACATATAGTTAGTTTTTGATTGATAAATTTTTTTTTCATAATTTTATATTTTAATCCTTAACATATTACTGATTTAGTTCATAATATTACTAACTTATAGTTAGTCAACAACCATTTATAAAAACATATATATATGATAAATAATCAAATTATTAAACTATTCTTTGCTATTTCAAATACTTTTGCTATCTCAAATATAAACTAAATTTGAGAAAAATTCTCTATCTGTTAGGTCTAATATTGTATCCATAATCTTTTACTATATTATACTGAAAATTGATTTTTTTGAATCTTATTTTAACTCTCAGTCTTTATATTTGTAATTAATTATTCAAAATGAAAAAAGTATTAACTTGCTTTATTATGAAAAGATCTTTTAACAAATTTATGATTATTGTTGCCAAAGAAATTTCTATTAATAACAGTTGGATTTTCATTAAAGACTTTACTATTGAACTTTTAAAAAAGCATATCTGGAAGGAAATATCAAATAACTTTGATAGTAGTGATATTAAACCTAACTTTGGAAGGTTAAAATTTCTGCTAGCAAAGAAAATAGGAAAATACTTGAAAATCCAAAAATAGAATATATTAAACAAATTTTCAGTCTTAAAAAATTAAATTCAAGCGATCTGTTTTTAGATAAAGAGATTTTTTCAGACAAATATACACCTTTACAATGTCACATTTATATTATCATGCAACTACTACCTCTTGCCACTACTGGTAAATATCTTTTAATGATTTAATTCTCAAACAAGAAATTCACAGATCTTTTATTAATGTTTTTCATATATCTTATAATTTTTTATTTGATTAGAAAAAAGAAATGCAAAGAAAGATAAGAAAGATAATAAAGCAAAAAATAATAGCAATAAGATATCTTTCTTTAATGTTCATCTTTATTAAAGGATAAAAAAATTCTAAATTAACTTGTATTTTTTTTAGATAATAAAAGATTTCAAAATTTAATCAATAGCTTATCAAAGATTATCACACAAAACAAGTGGTTTAAAATTCCAGGATTGCCAGGGGATAGTAGAGATATGAATATTTATAACTGAGAGTATTATAAGTATTTAAATAAAAAATTTTATTAGATTATGAAACTATTATAATATTACTTTATTCTTCAGGTGATATAGAATATATAAGTAGTAAAGTACAATCAGACAAATAGCAGAAGAATAGGACGTCTGATATATAATCAATAGAAAAAAAGACCAAGTGGATCATAATTTTTCTAATGAAAAGTTAATTATGGTGAATTTACTAAAGAAAGCAATAATTAAAGATTTTGTAAAGTAGTAATGTAAAGAATTATTCATGCTAATATGGAATGAATGTGAACTTGAAAACTGTTGGGTCCATTTATTTAAAGAAAAATTGACTCTAAATTCCTTAAAAGAAAAGTCTAAGTTATGTGATGAAATTGCAAAATGGATCTTTACAATATTATTAGAAGATATTAAAATGGCTATTGAAAAGCAATTAAAATAATTAAATCAGAAATACTTTATCAGCAAGGTCAAGTGCTCTTAAGTGATAAATTTCTTTAAGAAGTATTATTAACTAGTATTCTGCAGATGATTTGGCCGAATTAAATTTGATTCAAATTTGATTCAGATTCAATTCAATTTAATTCAAAATTTTTGAATCATAAATCAAATTCAAATCTCAGATTTGGATTTGATATCAAATCTGAATTCAATTTAATTAGATTTGATTTATCCAAATTGAATTTGAATCGGCCAAATCAGTTGAATTCAAATCAAATTTGAATTAAATTTGATTTGACTAATTTGATTTGAATTCTGATTTGTCAATCATGATTTTTTTTGTATTGCAAAAAAAAATAATCTATAAATATGGATATAATGTATTATTTTTTTTAATTTTAATTATAATTATAAGTAAAATAGATACTAAAATAAATATATCTTTTCTTTAAAGACAGAAATTAATGATACTGCATTTAAATTAAATTAAATTAAATCAAATCAAATTTAAATTAAATCTGAATTAAATTGATTTAATTTGATTTGTTCAAATTTTGAATTGAATTCAAATTGATTTAATTTAATTCATTCAAATTTCGAATTGAATTTGAACGATTCATAATTTAATCAAATCAAATTTGAATCTAATTCAATTTGATTCAATTCAATTCATGCAAAATACTATTATTAATATTAAACTTCTAAAGAATGTTTTTTTAATATCTGAATTGCCAATAATGAGGTATTGCTTAAATTTTGTATCTTCTAATATTAAATGATTATAGATTACTTCACTAAAAAATCTAAAAGAATTATTGAATTATATTTTTTTTTTTGAATTATATGAGTATATATTATACCATTAAAATTAAGTAATATTTGCTGGTAGATTCTGCTTCTATTAATTGAAGTGTGAAGAGTTTTTCATAATTATCATATGACATAGCATATATTACAGACTAAAACTCCTAAACTTTTGTATTTATTTTTTACATGTATTTTTTTTTTGCATATTTTTTCTAATAATGCAATAAGAATTGATCATAAATAAAAAAAAAAGAAAATTAATTTTTATGCTAATTGCTTATTTAATAAAATATATAAAAATAATAAAATGATGAACAAAGTATATTATATATAATATGGTAGTCGGTAGATCATATATTCATCGATGGTAAGTTTCACATTCAAATAATTAGCCAGTAGGTTCTACTTCCACTGGTCAAAAACTGATCTATCTTACAGATATCTTATAAATATCAGGTACCCAAAATGCGGAAAATCTGCTATATATCGGGTACCCAATATGTATACTATAGAATTAAAAAATACAATTTATTAATTATCTCACTATTCAGTGATCATAAAANGATGAAATATAGCTCATTCGATTNGCCTCACTGAGACGTATCGAATGGTACTAATTTCGCATTTCTAGGTGCGATANATGTCNAGATATTTGACAAATCNGCATTTTTTGTTTATTTTTTTATGATTTATCGAATTGCTCAGCATCTATCATACCTAAAAATGTGAAATTAGTACCATTCAATACGTCTCAGTGAGGCAAATCGAATGAGCTATATTTCATCTTTTTATGTTTACTGGATAGCGAGATAATTAATAAATTGTATTTTTTAATTCTATAGTATACATATTGGGTACCCGATATATAGCAGATTTTCCACATTTTGGGTACCTGATATTTATAAGATATCTGTAAGATATCTGTAAAATAGATCAGTTTTTAACCAGTGTTCTATTAGTTAAAAGTGTGAAGAGTTTTCAAATTTTTGATTTATTAATAAATTGGATATAATTAATACATTAAAAAATTTTTTAATTTATTGACAAATCAGATATAATTAATGCATTACCATAAATTATTTCTACTTTTGCATTTTTAGGTAAATATACTAAAGATTTAAGTCAATACTTAGAATAATATTATACAATTTACTATATATTATTTAAAATTTTATAGTAGGTTATTAAAAACTATTTAAAAGTCTTCTTCTTGATGAATTATCATATGCATAACCATTTCAAACAATGTTTTTATGAAAACTTTCTAATTGTGTTATGTTTTTTGCATTATTAATAAAATCAAATGGTTCCTTTTTATGATTTAGTTATAATTATTTTAAGCATTTATCTGCCACATATTTTGATGCAAAAAAGCAGGTTAATATTATATATATTAAAAATTTACTCATATTTTCAATATTAGTATATATATAGATTAATTTATGAGTAAAACCAATCATGTAACCAAAATTTTAGTGAATATATTTGCCCAAAATCATGTGATCAGTAAAAGGTCAAATTTATGATTTTATTATAGTTCAACTCCTCAATACCAAACATAAAACTTTACAAAAGCAAACTCAAAAAGCTAGAAAAGTTTATAATTTATTCAAAAAATAGAAGTAGATAAAATTTAGTATATCAAAAACATATATTTCAATAGTATAGATAATATTTTAAGATTTACTAATTCTTAAATTTTGGGTTGTAGCTAATACTGGTCAAAAACTAATCTATTTTACAGATATCTTACAGATATCTTATAAATATCAGGTACCCAAAATACAGAAAATCTGCTATACATCGGGTATCCAATATGTATACTATAGAATTAAAAAATACAATTTATTAATTATCTCGCTATCCAGT
>QKYT01000123.1:185200-196259 GCA_003550305.1 Glomus cerebriforme | reverse complement strand
GAAATAAATATTTATTTATTTTTTTTTATTTATGAATGTTTACTAATGTTCTTTTGTATTTTTTTTAGGTTTGGAAATTGAAATATAAGTTCTGAACTCCCCATTTTGAAGGTAATAACTTTGAAATTATATCTTTTTTTTTATTTTTTTTTTTACAGCTATTCTCTAAATTCCTGGACCACCCACTTTATTTTTGTTTCAGAGATAAATTTTTTCATACGCAGTCATATGCACGTGATTATAAATGATTGATAATAACTCAGAATTAAATATTATTTATTAATAAGATTTATTAAATAAGAAAGTTTGTGTAATATATTATAATCAGATTAACATTTTAAATAAACAATAAACAATAAACAAACCATATCTCTTCTCACGGACTATTGTTTTTTGTTATGACTGAACTATCTATTCATATCTGTTGGCAAATAGTTAAAAAATCATTGGCTGGTTTATCAGAATGCCAAATTGCTAAACATTTAGGAATTAGCAAAATACTGTACACCATGTTTACCACCTTTTTAAAAAGTATGGATGTGTAGGAAACTTTTCATCTTTGCGTGAAAGACCAAGAATTTTTGGATGTGATGATATGAAATATTTTAAAGTACTTCTCAAGGAAAAAGTAGATTGGTATATTTGGGAATTGCAATTTCAAATAGAACTTTGGTTAGGATGAAACCTTGAACTCAATGTAATATGGAAAGCAATACATCGCCTTGGATATATACATAAACAAGCAAGTATAACTAAATATTTGTTATATTTCTGTATCATTAATTGTATTCTAATTATTGTGTACTTTAGTTATCTAAACCCACCCAGGAGAGGAATGAATATGAATATACAGAATTTATTAAGCGTATGTCGCAGTATTCACCTGATTAATTAGTTTTTTCTGATGAATCAGCTTATGATAGAAGAATTTTATCATGCCGGTATGAATGGAATATTAGTGAACATCATGCAAGAAAGGCTACATTTTTTGTTAGAGGACAAAGGTTTACCATTGAAGGTGCATTGTGTATAAATGGCCTGTTAGCATATGGCATTCAAAAAGGATCAATGAACTCTGAAGATTATGAATATTTTATTGAGAATATTTTGGTATATTATTTTTTAACAAATTTTCACACTAAAGCAATTATAATATTCAAATATTTATATATATTCTTTATAACTAGCTACCAAAAATGTTACCATATCCTGCACATACAGTGTTTTAATTTTAGATAATGCATTTATATATAAGAGTCAATATTTATGAAATATTTGTGAGAAAAAAGGAATCCGACTTGAATTTTTACCTCCCTATTCTCCTAACTATAATCCAATACATAAGAATTTGGTTATTTTCATTTGTTATTATAATTTTTAATTGATTGTACTATTATAGATTGAGAAGGCATTCTTTTACATCAAAAATTATTTACGTCAACATCGTAACTGAATGGAATCTATAGAAAATCCAGTAAATGCATTAAATTTTAGTTGTATGACAATTGGTAAGATTTTGGCTAAAGCATGTTTTGAACATGCCAGATATTTGTAATTTATTACTTTAAAAAAATTAATATAATAAAGATGAAATTATAAAAAATTATAGTAAACAGCACTCTCAATGTATAATTTAATTTTATTTAAATTTATTACTATTTATAATTGCACATGTACTTGTTAAGAAATGTAAAGAATTTTAGTCAAAAAGATCATTATAATCTGAAATTATTTTTTCCATATCAACCCATATATTAGCATATTCTTCATAAAAAATATCATGCATAATCTGTTCAGGTAAAAATTGTTTTCCACCTGCCTCAAATGATAATTTAAAAATAAAACGTTTATCTTTTGGTGGACCAGCAGAAAAAACAAAATTAATAAGATCGGAAAAGGTCATGCCTTTTATTATATAGATATTTTCTTTAAAAGGTAATTGTTTTCTAAGATGAAGGGTTACTGAATGAAGCATTGATTGTGTAATAACATTTGACTGCATGATAATATTTGATTGTATAATGACATTTGGTTGTGTTATAAATAAAACTAAAACCAATGTGAGTACTGGATATACCAAAAAAACTATTATAATATAATATGTTACCTAAATCCAAAGTCTCAGTAGTAGAATTTTTTTAGAGTTTGGAAATCGGTATTTATTTTTATCAAAAATTGTCATTGGTGATGGCATGTTTTCATCCACTCCCTTAATTTGGCTTACCTATATAAATAAATTATTGTAGTATATGTTAGACAAATTAAATTAGATTCTGTAATACAGTCTTTTTATTTACCATAACATGAGCTCATAGTGTAATTGATTCACTATCCAGCTTTAAATGTCAACCATCTTCTGCTATTAGGCATCCTTGAACATGAAAGGAGCATTTTTTAAGATTTCTATATATAGCTTTCTTAGCTGCATTTAACGCTAATTCTGTTTCATATTCACATGCCTAAAATATAATTTTATATGAATATATTGACATATATAACAATAAAAAGTATACATCATATATGCTTATCATATCTGTTTATGCAACTGAACTTCCATATGTAATTGCTTTATGTTTTGTAATTATCTTTTCTTAATATACAGATAGTTGCACATTTTTTCTATGTTTAGCTTCATCTACAAATACCAGAACAGATTACTTTAATTTCAAATTAAAGTAATCAGCTCCTACACCTTTAGATAGCTGATAAGAATAAAACCCTATTTCAATTTTTCCCCACGTCTTAGGAAGTTCTTTTGAAAGAATTGCCTCTTCAATTTGACCAAAATTATTCANATCATCCAAAATAAGTGAAATTGATATAGCACCATCAAGTTTTTTTCTTAGTTTTTAAAACTGGTTAAAGCACACTAAAGGAATATAGGCTAAATTTGTAAAAATGGATATGTCTGTNTTATTTCAATGTCTAATAAATATAATAATTTTGATTAATCAATAATTTGCTTGTAACGATTTGCTTTTGCTTTGTCTTTTATTCTGAATAGGTATATCTAAAGCGCTTATTTCAAGCATTTTAAGATCTTGTGACAATGCTTTTAATGGGGATTGCTTAGTAAGATCAATGGTATCAACGCCACCAATGGTATCATTATTGCTATCTAAATCAATTATTCTTTCGCTAGCCAAATCTGATTTANATTTAATTTNCTTTNGTTTATNTAAAGCTTCAAATATTGGGAAAATAAATAACAGCTCATAATTAATNAAAAAAAAGTTTATANCAAATATAAAAAACACATACTTTTTTTGTAATATTCAAATTTATTGATACATTTTCTGCAAATATTTGCATCATGTTGATCTTCTGATATTTCCAAGTCTGGCAAGATATTGTTATGAAACCAACTGACAAATATATTGTCCAACTTTATCTTTAGTTTCTGACCACAACTATATCAAGTAATTTGTGACAAAAATCAATTTTATACTCATTGCTCTTTCGTTGCCATTTTAGTTCCTTAGGAGGACAAATACAGTTTTTGCCATATACTTCTGTGCATATTAGATAAGTTAGGCACAAAGGACAGGCATTTGGATGATATTGTAAAGGGTTTGTTTGTGTCATTTTAAAAAACAACAAATAATAGCTTTAGAAAAATGTAAAAAAATTTATTACATATAATAAAATATTTTTTTTGTGTACAAAAAAGTATTATGTGACACAGATTACAAAATTGTAAATTGTATTGTTTATTGTTTACATTTATATCTGTTACAATTTAGGCAAAATTGGTGAGCCAAAATTACAGATTTGGCCTGAGTTACTGCCAAACATTTATAATCACATGCGTATGACTGCATATGAATAAATTTATCTCCAGAACAAAAATAAACTGGGTGGTCCGGGAATTTAGAGAATAGCTGTAAATGAATGTTTACTAATGTTCTTTTTTATTTTTTAGGTTCCAGAAAACTGAAATACAGCTCCAGACTTCCATTTCGAAGATAAGACTTTAAAAATTTTTTTTTGTTTTTTTTTATTAAATGAACATTTACTAACATTTTTTTTGTTTTTCTTTAGGTTCCAGGAAAATGAATTATGGCTTCAGACTCCTATTTCAAAGGTAATAACTTTGAAATGAATTATTCTTTTTTTTTATTTATGAACGTTTACTAACGTTCTTTTTATTTTTTTAGGTTTCAGGAAACCAAAATACAGCTCTGGACTCCCATTTCGAAGGTAAGACTTTGAAATAAATTATTATTTTTTATTATTTTTTTTTTAATTTAATGAATGTTAGTTAACATTCTTTCTTTTATAGGTTCAGGTCTTTGGGTATGGGACTTCGAAATATGTTTGTAGTGAAGGGGGAGGGGTATTAAAAAAAACGTTACTAATGTAATGTTCTTTTTTTTCTTGTAAGTTCAGATTCAACTTGGACTTTGAAGATTAGGACTTCAGCTTCAGGATTTGACTTGGATTTTGAAGGTTTGTATTGGAAGATATAATTTTTTTTATTAAAGAAACATTATTACTAATGTAACATTTCTTTCTTTTTTGTAGGACTTCAGCTTCAGATTCAACCTGGACTTCGAAGGTTTGTATTGGGGAGNTATAATTTTTTTTATTAAAGAAACGTTACTAACATAACATTTCTTTCTTTTTTGTAGGACTTTAGCTTCAGATTCAACCTGGACTTTGAAAGTTTATATCAGGGAGATATAATTTTTTTTTTATTAAAGAAATGTTACTAATGTAACATTTCTTTCTTTTTTGTAGNACTTTAGCTTCAGATTTGACCTAGACTTCAAAGGTTTGTATCAGAGAAGATATAATTTTTTTTATTAAAGAAATGTTACTAACGTTTCTTTCCTTTTCTTTTATAGGTTCTTCTAGGTGTACTTCGAAGGTATATTTTCAAAAAATTTTTATTTTTTTTTATTTTTAACGAAATGTTACTAATGAACGTTTCATTATTTTTTTTTGTAGGTTCTTCTGGGTGGGTTATAGGATTTTGATAGTATAATACCTTCAAATTTTTTTTAATTTCTTTTTTAATAAATGTTAATAACTAACATTTATTATTTCTTTTCTTTTGTAGATTCTTCTGGGCGTGAGTATGTGNNATTTCAATGAAAATATCTTAGTTGTTTGTTAGAATCGAACTAACTGGAATTATGTCCAAACCATTAATAACATTAAAGAATAAGAACTTAGTTTTTTTTATATTTAATAATATCATGTAAATTAGTTTTTAATTTGTAAATATATTTGACTGTAATTAATAAAATTAATAAAGTATAAATTACATTATACAACTGAAAAGTAAATGTATAACTGAAATATTTCACAGATTAATGATAAAATTTCTGCGCAGATTTTTGGCTTTTTGGAGATCTGTGCAGATTTTAGGTCACAGAACTTCATAGATTAAAAATCTGCTGATAAATTTTAAGGTAATTTCATTAAATTCTACCAACATTTTCATATCATTTTGCAACATTTATATTATTAATTTTGGTTAATTTTAGAGAAATGATACCATTTAGCTTTTTTTGTGAAAATGTGAAATTTCCCATTTTCATTAAATTCAACAAAAAAAACCACAATTTACCAAAATTTTCCTGATTAATTGTGGTAAATTGTGTGATAATAATCACCTTTAAACCTGTAATTGGGGTACTATTTAATTGAATCCTTCTCAAAATTTGTATAATTCAAGCCAGAAGTAGTATTGAAAAGGAAATGGGTGTGTATAATGATTTTATCAATATTTTTACTGGAGAACCTAAAGCAGAGTACTTCCATATATTACTGTATATCCCAAATAATTTTCTGTATCATATAATAGTGATATAGTTGCAATTTTTATGTATTATAGGCTGGTTCTGACAATGTTTTTTATTTTTAAATAAAGCATATATTACATTCTTGTCATAAATCTTGAAAAATGTCATGCGCAATGATGCAATATAATCGCCTGATAATTCTGTACTACATCTTAATTGCATATATTAGGCAAATGCATTATGAATCAATAGGAAAAATCTATCATTTCTCTTCGGACGCTTTACTACTTTGGAGACCCTTAATGCTAGTGCAATAAATAATGTCGAGCTTTAAGAACTAAATTATAGGCAAGTTAAAAAATGAAAGGATGGGTGAGAAATCTAAATGGAATGTAAAGAAAATTATTGTGAAAATAAAAAGTTTTTAATTATATTTCTTCGTCAAGTGAAAAATGTGAAATATAAGTACTATACTAAATATTTAAATATTTGTTTTACATAGTGAATGTAATGGATATTATTAAAAAAAGAAAATAAAACAGTATAACAGTTACCAAAAATTATATTTTTTATTTTTAAAAAAATAAACTTTATGGAACATTATAATGTTAACTATGTTTATTAATAAATTAAATTAATAAAATAGATCAATAAAAATAAATAAATAAATATAAATACTATGAATTCATTTTTTATGAAAATTCACAAAAAGAACAATAAAGAATAACTAGGACTACTTGTAATTAGGGATGTTAACAGTCCAGTTCAGTCAGTCTTGGTCCAGTCCTTATCAGTCTGCAGTCTAGGACCGGACTGTGAACCTAGACCAATCGGTCCTATAAGACTGCAGTTCTATAGAATAGTCCTATAGAATGGTCTTATAAAAAAAAATTTTTAACCGGTAGATATAATTTGGGCCAAAGTTATAGTGCCAGCCCAAATTATAGAATTTGTGTAAACATCGAATATTTTACTGATTATAATTTTTTTTCATATAAGGTGTTATCATAAGTCACGTGACCAAGTATACATAATTTGAGCAGCACTATAACTTTGGCCTGATTTATATCTAGCTGGTTAAAAAATTTTTTCCAATAAGACTGTTCTATAAGACCGATGATCCTATCGGTCCAGTCCTATATTAGTCTAGTCTAAACTTGGTCCTATAACTGGACTGTGGTTTGGTTGGTCTGTACCAGACCATTAACATTCCTACTTGTAATGAATAATTCATTTAGTAAAAAATTAAAAAAAAACTAACAGCAAGGAATTATAAATTTGCAACAACCATTTTCGCACTGTAAATTATCATCATCGCAATCATCATCAGAGCTACAATGATAACATCTTTTTACAAGTGGATCTACTAATGAAAATGATAAATGCATGGTGAACAAATAGAAAAATAAAAGAATATTTAATTACTAATTTTTTTACCTAGAGGTGATGTATGAATTATTAGGCCAGTGGCAATACAAACAAGAATAATAAACCAGAAAAGATATTTCATTGCGAAGTATTGTTTGTTCAGTAATAGTTTTTAGTATTATTTAGAGATATATCTTTTTCTTTTCTCTGTCTTTATATATATGTTTTTTTGACGTACAGTATATGATGATTCCGAAAGATTTTATTAAATTCTTTTTTTTTAAACATCCTTTCTAAAATCATATGATATCTAGAAATTATTCTTTATGACTATCCTTAAAAATATTATCATCTGATATTCAAAAATTCTTACGTCCATTCAGAACAAGAGCCAATCATTGATATTGGGATTATCTGTGATTCAGCTGAAATATAAAGGTCGATCTTGTTAAAAAAAATGATCTCAGAACCGTACTACAATTTATGTACTCAGAAAGGTCACTTTTAAGGGAATGTTTCAATTTTGATAAACAAAATTGATTTTTAAAAAACGTATTAATAATTGAACTTGAAAATTGTCAAAAACTTCATGATCTCAGATGGTGATACTACATATTTCCTTTTATCATTAATGATAATCACATGAAAATTACTTTGTAGTAATGTGAAAAGGGTAATCGGCATTATTGTTGGGTTGCTGAAGGATCGTATTAATGTAGATAGTTCTCCAGCTAGCAAGAGAGCTAGGATCAAAAATTAATCAAAAAATAATATGTATCACGGGCGGTATCCCGGACCTTTGTATTTATTAATAAAAAATTTTCTTAGCAAAACCTGTTAACAATGTTAATAGGTTGATATATATTTTTATTTATTTGAATATAGGTATACAATACATAACAATATTATATTATAACTTTGCTATGAAATCTGAAATAGATTCATTGAGGTAACGTATTGCTGAGCTTGAGACTGAGAATGTAGAGTTTAGGAAGGAGAATACTGTGATCTCTGATCTTAGAAATAAGCTCTTACTGTTTGATACTGAAATAGCTGAACTTAAATGCTAGAATGCTAAAGCTCTAAGAGTGAATGGGAAATATAATAAGAGGCATGATGCCAAAGTAAAGAAATTAGAGCAGAAAAATGCAGAGCTTGAGGCTAAGCTCGTGATAGTGAAATAGAGACTATTACAAAATGATAATACTCCTAATGGTAATACATCTAATTTCAATTTAGATGCAGACTAAGGGTTCCTGCAGGAACCACTCCACCATGACGAACCATTAGAGAATAAAGAGATGGATGATTTTTTAAATGAAGTTCATAAGAAAAAGATTAGTGATGATATTAGGTGACACAATAAGGAGAAGAAACTCCAGCGTGAATCGGCTGAATACCTCCAATATCACGTATGTAACAGAAACTGTTAATATTGTTGAGAAGTCATATGAGTCTGAGATTCTGAATTCCTTAACTTTATCACGTAATATAAAACCTATTAACAAAGTTAACAGGTTTTCTGAAAATTCAAAATTGTCACATGAGGAAGAAACCATTACTAATACTTCGTTCATCTTGACAAACATAGATAATGAAAAACTGGAGAATGAAGAGGTGGGAGTAACTAAAGTGACACTAACTACCCCACCAGAATCTTCTGATAATTTACTATTGACTAAGAATGATGTGAATTTTTCAAACATAGCTACCAAATTTGTACAAGATTTGTTGCAAGAACTATTCTCATCAGACAGTCAACTTCAAGCTATAAAGTTTACTCCTCCCAAACCCCTAATTCCTGAATCAATAAGCATCAAAAAACTTACCAATTCATTCTGCCAAGCAAATGATGCAAGGGGAAAAACAATCTCAGCAAAACGATCAGAGATTACATTATGGTATTTATTCTCTGAAAGGTTTGAAGATAAAATCATGTAGCTTAGGTCTAATAATAAGAAACTTACAGATCAGATTGCAAGAAAGCAGATCTATAATAAAATGAATCCCTATCTCACAGGTATCTCAGATGGATATTTGCATGTAATGACCTGTAAAGCTAGAAAAATTAATATGCTATTTGGTTATGAATATGATCCTGTAACTCTGAAAAAGAATAAAGGCATATCTGGTTATATAGTTCAGCAGGTCACCTGTAGCGTTGACAGAATTTTAAGACTCATTAATCCTCAAATTGATTATATTATAGAACAAGTCAATTTGAAAATGACCACTAGTGATCACCAGAGTCATGTGGACAAAACCTTTGAGATTATGGTTACTATTTCAGCTAATGACCCCAACTCAGATGATGCTGACTCTGATGCCAATAAATCTGATTCTGATGTATATTTCAAATCTGATGACTCTGACTCTGATGATGAGTATGATTACGAACTCCATAAAAGGCTTACATATGAAAAAATGGTTTGATTAGTGAAGTTAGAGGAAAAAACACCAACTGAGCCTAAAGTAAATGATGACTATTTTGAAAAAATTCTCGTAAAAGCTTTTGGGAAGGATAAGCCATATTTTGATGATGATTCCATACCTCGGCCAGAGAAAGGAATGAATGAAGTTAAGTCAGATGATGAAAATGATTCTAGTAATTCTGAAGAAGAGGTGCCAGATGATTCAGATGATGATGGATATAATAGATATAGTAGATATAATGAATATGGTGAATGTGATAGAGGTTATTACTATCGTGACAGAGGATATGAAAGGAAAACCTAGTTATTTCTTTTTTTCTCACATGGGTAGCTTAAATGGTCATATGGGATCACCTGAAATGCGCAGTACAGTATCGGTAAAATTCTTGCCAAGCTTTCAATAGGCTGTTTCTTTTTTTGAACTTGCATTACTCTCATATACTGCAATCATCTATTTTTAGTGCATTACGAGGCCTCTGATCTGGCCAAGAGTACGTCATGCATTTTTTACTCAAAAGTTCCAAAAAATATGGGCTAACCCTTTATTTTAGGACCTAGTGAGCAAAAAAGAGGATGGTAAGATGGGCGTTATTAAAAAGAGAATCAAAAATGGAAATAGAGCGAATAGAATTTATGATTTACAGATCTTCAGATAAATGGTATATTTTTATTATCCTACTGACATTAGCGCATTCAAATTATATGTCAATAAATTAATAAAAAAAATTGAGTATTGAAGTGAGGTTCTTTTAAAATATGTTGGTGTTTGGACTGCAACAGGTATATTTTTTTTGTAATATACAATCAAAAAGAAGTCATATTTCTAATATATTATGTGGTAAATTAAATTTCATGTTTGTTAATCAATTTTCTCAATTAGGCATTTTTGATCATGCATAATTTATCAATTAGTTGCGAATTTTGAATATTAGGGTGAAATCATGAGTCATTAACAAACTATAGAAACTAAATAGCAATGATCAGAATCTTGTGTAATGTAATTTATTATTGTATTACTGATAATTTAGACTCATTTTTATATTTTTAATATTTTTAATTATATAAATACCTCCAAAATTTTTTAAATATATTAAAATATCCTTAGAACTCATTCACTTTATTTTAAAATATTTTAAAAATACTTTTATCAGCAAGATGGATTACTACCTAATTATTATTCAAAATTTATTTTCTCTATTCTTATTAACAATTATTCCCTGCCTTTATATTCCCTCTTATCTTCCTTATACCTATATGAGGTCTTCCTCATATTGGGCAAGGAAACCAGTAATACCAGTCAGTTAGTCGAGTGAGTATCTTCTATCTGGCGGGTTTGGTATTTTTTTTTTAAAATTCCTTTAAACTTCCTCTTCTCTTCCTTATACTGTATATAGAATCTTCTTCATATCAGGCAAGGAAAGACTGGTCAGATAGTTGAATATATCCTATCTGCAGTTTGGTTTAGACTAGAATTCCCTCTTCTTTTTTATTGCTATGACTTAACTCCAA
>QKYT01000123.1:109801-131532 GCA_003550305.1 Glomus cerebriforme | reverse complement strand
TAATCTTATCTGTGTGAGAAGTTTGTAATGAGACCATTCTGTTTATAATATGAGCAGCATGGCCTCATTGCAAACTCCTCACACCCTATAATAATAATAATAAAAAATGTTAGTAAATAGCAATGAAATTATTATTTCATATATTTAAAGATAAGTAAATATAACATTTACCTTGATAGGGAGCTGAAGTGAATAGACCAAAAATAGAAGATCCAAACATATGGAATGATAAGAACTTTATGCTAAAAGTATCCAACCTCCTGTTTATCTAAATAAAATAAAATAAAAAGGTTACCAAAGAAATCTAATAACTAGGGAATTACCCATCTCCTTGTTTTAACTAAAAAGAAAAAAAGATCTAATAACAAAGGAATCACCCATCCCTTGTTTTTAACTAAAAAAAAGAAGTCTAATACAAAGGAATCACCCATCCCTTGTTTATCTAAATAAAAAAAAATTAAAAAAAAAAAAAAAAATAAAGTGTAAAAAGAATCATGAAGGAATTTAAAAAAAATAAAGCCAAAACTTGTTTAGAAAGAGATAAATCTTGTGTGTGAGGAGTTTGTGATGAAACCATTCTGTTTATAATATGAGCAGCAGGACTCATTGCAAACTTCTCACATCCTATAATAATAATAATAAAAAATGTTAGCTTTAAATATAAATTTATTGCTATTTACAAAGTAAATATAACATTTACCTTGATAGAGAGAGATCTTGATTAAAACTGAAGTGAATAGACCAAAGTATAGAAGATCCAACGTATGGAATAAGAAGAACTTTTATCCATTAACCTATAATAATAGAAATATTAATCCATGTGAATCTAAATAATAATCCATAATAGTGAAATACAAACATGTTGAAAAGGTACAAACCAATTAGTATTCTTGTTAAATGCTAAATTTTCAGTATAAGTTAAGTTTTGATCAGCTTTGGCAATAAAATTTGTATTTGTAAAGTCATAAAAAGTTATTTTATACTCCTATCTTATGGTGGAAGCATTAGTTTGTTGAAAATCGCGTTCAGTTATCCAGTGAAAATATATAAATATAATCAAAGTTTAAGAGATTATTAAAAGATTATAGATGTAATATATTTTAAAAGAATTTCATTAATTTTTTTTTAAAAAAAAAAATAAATTTTGAAAAAAAAGGTCTCCTTTTATATTTATTATAAACATAGAATAAATTATGACTCATTACTAGAAATAGATCTACTTTAACGCCTTTAGCGCCCTATAGTTATGTCATTATAATTTATTTGTCATATGTACATACATATGATCATATCTTACACGTTATTTAAGATAATTCATATGCCTCCATGTGGCTTCAAGTCACCTGCTACAACAGTGACGAATTAGTTAGTAATCAATAGTAAAAATTTAATATTGATTATAAATTATTTCAAAATTATGATTATATAATTACATAATAAACCATATGTTATTAACTAATTATAGAAATTTTGCATGTAAACAAATGAAAAAATTATGTAATAAATTACAAATATAAAAGTTTACATGATGCATCTCATCATGCTTAGTATAATTAGTATAATTATTAATTTTGACTCATTTTTATATTCTTATTATTTTAATGTTCATATGGTATATTTAATATATTATAAATAGAATATAAAAAAAACTAATAATATTTATATATTTCTTTAAGAACTATTTTTTATTAACCTATTACCTACTATTTTATATTATCTCAATTTTATTTCTTCTCTATAATTCCTTTCAAAAACTACTTCATCTATCCCTTCTAAACTCCCCTTATCTTCTTATACTATATGAGGACTTTCTCATATCAGCCTAATGGTTGGTTAATTTAGATTAGAATTTCTCTCTTTATTTGCTTATCTTTCGTATTTATGTTTATGAAACAATGTTGAAGACTAAAAAGATATTTCACATTACCGCTGTATTCCCATATATCAAGTTATCGAGGTCACTGTCACCAAATGATGAATCATAATATAAACTATTTATTATTTTTTTATTTTTATCCCTTACACGACTTAATATATATTCAATTCTACTGTTAAAAAAGAATATGAAACTACTGCTCCTATGCTATAACTGTCATTGGATTTCCATTCAATTGTATTATTATACATTAAACACCAAGAATTTTGTTACAGACTTTAACATTATAAAATTCATCCGTGTTGTTCCATCACAAGAACTGATACGGAGAAGTTTACTGGTCCGTGATCTATATCCATTTCGAGATTACATCAACATGACTTAGAATGAAGACTTTCCAAAGACATTTGAAGCAGCATATGCGGAATATGCGGAGATTCATATCTGCAAGTGCAATAATAAGAGATACAACATGTAATTGACAAATCAATTGGACATTTCATGATTCTATAAATAAAAAAACAATGCAAACTCAGATCATTTATTATTTGGGTCATTCGAGTAATGAAATGACATGACACTTATCATTTGATATTGCTTATTGATTTCTATGCACGATCATTTGATGTTAATTTAATGACATTATTTTTCAATCTGATCAAAAGTGCTGGAATTTAGATTTTGATTATTAATAAATGTCATAAAACTAGTATATCACCTGTAATACGATCTATTTGTTTATTGTCATAAATGCCTAAGACTATCGTCTTGTAGATGTCAGAATTACCTTTTATTAATAATTTTATTATGGCTAGATAACTTACAAGCAAAATGGATGAAATAGTTAATAGTAGAATTCATAATACCCTTCATGTACTTAATTTTTGCACTATTCAAAAGAAAGAAAAGAAAATATATATTTAAATAATAAATACTTTAGAACTCGGAAAGAAACTATTCCATTCAGCTCAGAGGGTAGGATAGTAAAACCATCACATCGTCATCAATTTCAGTAATAACTGTATGGGACAAAATACTAAATCTGTCAGCTTATCAAAAAAATGTTATTACAGGTCATCTCGCCAAAATGTTGGTTATTTTGGCCAACAAAATTTTAATGGTGGAGACAAATGTAAAATGTCTTCCAGCAACTGTAAATTTAACATTTTCAATAAAAAACCAATAATGACCCAAAAAATGATAAAAGAAAATAACAATCAAGCAGTAAAGTCAAGAACGAAAGTGATATCAGTATTGAAATAGTGTCATTTGAATATTGAGACAATGTCCAAAAATACAGGCATCCTTAGGGCAGCTGCTCCGAGGTGATACCTTGGCAAGCATTACACGGATGACAGAAACCCAAAGAAAACATTTCATTTTGTTCTCCCGGTCAATCCAATTGTCAAACGTAATAATAACTCTAAAGTGCCAATGGACAATGAATCACAACATGGGTGTTGCGATATGGTAGCCGAACTGTTCAAAAACGAAAATGATCATCACAATATTGCAATCTTCAAACCGGATGATCTAATGGATAACTCGTACTACTTTATACGTACTACTTTATAATCATTTTCTAATTACCAAAAATAATTGCTATCAATTATAGCATAATTTGTTACCAACGTTTGATATATTTAGTATAATTTGATGCTGACATAAGAATTTGAAATTTTTACATTTTTTTAACATTTCAAATTAAAATAATTCATACGACATCAATCCAGAGAATATATAGTACATTTCTTTTATCATAAAGATGCATTTCAATAATGAAATTTTTGTATACTATGTCGTACATATTGATAATAATTTTTTTAACTTTCATACTTTATCCTTTAAAAAATATTCTTAAAATGTTCTTTGATAATCAGAATAATTTGGAGAATCTATTAATTAATATCTTCATTAGTTCTCCGTTCGTTAAAAAAAATAATTCGTTGGAGTAGATAATGATATTTATAATCTTAAAAAAATTATTGCAGAAAAAATTCCCTAATGTAAAGGCCATAAAACTTGTGTTTTGAATCAAAAACATTAGGAATATTTGTACAGTTAAGGTTCTTATCTATATAATGGAGAGTTTTAGATTGCCCTGTATAAGTAATTTTGACGCGTAATTCATCTGCGCCTCCGCGCCTCTGCGCCTGATCTATTCCATATTTTTTTTAGTTAGCCGATTATTTCTATCTTTTTTTTTCTAAATAAATTTTTCAATTTTTGGTTCAGCGAAATGAAATGGCGTACCGTGGAAAACTGGTGGGTGGTGTGATTATTATCTTCATACAACCATATTAAAGTTCTTATACTATGCATAAAAAATATTGTTTATAATAAAGTCCAAAGTATTTAACAACATAAATTGTAAATAATAATTTATATCATATAATATATAGAACTTTAAACGGATCTAATTTTCCTGAAGATAAAATCAGAATTTTTTTTTGTTTATGTCACAGCTTATTTTTGGTAATTTTTATGTACACGATTTACTATATTGGTTTAAGCTCATTGAAGCAACGGTTACGGACTTACGGTAGTAAATTATTTTTCTTTGTAAGTTGTAAAATTGGAAAATTATATCTTCTAATAAATAATAAACTAAAAATAAATATTGATTTCCATAGTAATAACTTTTTTTTCATAATGCATTTATGATCATATATCTATTTTTCCCATTTCTTCCCATACACCTGATATTTCATATTATTTTCTATTTGTCTATATTTTTGACTTTGTTTATTCAATTTTTTCCATCCATAGTTTTCACAACGTACTCTTTCTGTGTTTGTTAACTTTTAATTATTTGTTTTATTTTTATTTCTCCTTATTGTTCATATATCATTATTGATTCATATGTTTATGGATTCAATCTTAACCCATTTATAAAAGAAATATGACTATATAACCCAATCTTTCAATTCACATCATCCCATCAAAAATTTTTTCCACAGTATTGGTGAAAGGAGAATCTTTTTTTGTATACTTTTTTTAGGTTCAGTGTTTAACTTCGGATAGATGAAATTAATTTGGAACGGGTAATAGGGTTTCATAAAATTGTACAGGATTTTAAAAATAAATCAAAAGATTTTTTTTTACTTTTCCATATTATGTATTTTTTTTTTTAAGGAAACTGCCAATTTTTCAATCTGCTTTTATTTCAATAAACTCTTATTTAAAATCATTATTAAAATAAATAACTGCTTTATTGATCAATGCCAATAATCAATTTAAATATTTAGAAAGAATAATGATATACCACTTAAAACTATAATTGATAGTAAGTAGAGGAAGGCACTTGAATAAGTGTACGATAAAGATGCTAGTATTTTACTTAATTGTTTCATGATTTAATTTTATTAAAACGTGATTTCAAAAAAAAACTATAATTTTTAACTAAAGTTGTTTTTCCTTCACCCATTTGAGGTATGTTATTTTTAAATTTTTCTCATTTATTATTTTTTTCTGGCAAGTATTATTACAGAAAAGTACTTCCATCATATCATCGTATATTTGATTGTAGAAAAAAAAATTTAAAAATGATGAATTTTATTAGACGCAACGCGTATAAAAAACTAGCACATTCTTAATATTGTCTTCATTTGCTAGTAAGAATTTTGTGTTTTCACATGTATTAGGATATTCTTTAATAATTTCTTCAGAAACTGTATCATCATCAAAGAATATATAATAATAAGTAGTAATCCACCAATTCTCTCAAGCTTCAATTGTTTTATACCGATAAATTTCTCTTTTCGAAAATGAAATAATTGTTTTTTGCCAAGTAACAGAAGACAAAGGGAAATAAATATATTTATATATTTAGGTAATCATTGATTTTAAATATAAAAAAAAATTGAAGCATAATAAGGGAATTAATTTCAAATATTTGTCTACTAATAACTTTGCCATTAATTTTTTTATTTATGAAATCATTGTCAATTAACCTGTCAATATATTCAAACTGAAGAAATAATGAAAAATCACACTTATACGACAATAATTGTAACTTCCATGATAAAATCTTTCAAATCATTTTAATTCTCTCAAAAAACAATACATTATTTATTATTATTATTATTGTAATAATATTTTTTATTAACAATTTTAACTTTAGAATGACCCGCGTTAAAATTTTTAACCTTGGAGATCGAAAAGAATATATGTTTATTTAGAAGATAATTCATCAAATTTCTGGCCAACAAAGCATCTTATCGATGGATTATCAATTTTTTTTTAATTAACAAATTCATAACATAGTCAGCATATGTATTAACAGCTAAATAAATAAATAAAAATTAAATATTTGATTCTTCTAGGAATCGATAAATCAATTAATAATAGGATTTATTTGATTACAATCCGAATAGTGTCATAAGTATTATAAATTATTTACTTGAAAATGTTAAGGATTACTTAAATAATTAGGTACTGCTGTAGGGTAGATTTTGATGATTTTGTTCCATATTACTGTCTTAGACTTTTCGTTTATAAATCCGTCTAAACGGAAATTTTCATATAATAAATTGTAAAGTTCCGCTTACTCATATTGATTCATAAAAAGATCCATTTTTTTCTTCGTAAACAATTGATAAAAGAAAATTAACAATGTCGCAACAATCATAATTTTGGTTTCTTCATAACTGTTGCAACAGTTATTTGTTTTCTACGCAGTGTCTGCGCCCAAAAAATTCCGGCCCTCTACTGTTTTCCGAACTCATAGGTATTATTTGGTTGAAACATCTTACCGTTTGACGAAATTAAGAGAGAAGTTTTTATCATCCATATACGATAATTGCGCAAAAATGCACTTTTTACATTATAATTACATTTTAAAGTTATAGTATTATACACTCAATATTTTCAATACTTTCCTAAATATAATCAAGCAAGTTAACTAGGCGACTTTTTATTAACGATAAATTAAAGGAAACCCTTATAAAACGATTATTATTTTTGATGTTAACCATAATTCCATAATTATTAAAATTTAATGTCAATTTATAAATTTATTAACAATTTTACAAAAAAATTTACAAATTATAATACTAAAAAAAAAAATATACAGTATATATCTGCTTAAAAGAACATTTATGAAGTCGAGCACCTTTTTTTTTTTTACCAAGGAGTGACAATCATATAATTTGATTTATCTGGATCCTGTGTTATTCCGAGTAACGGAATAAGATAACTGTCGTTTGACCACCACTCTTTATACTGAAAAAAAAATATATATATATATAGATTAATTATTATAAAAAAATATTATTATTATATTTAATAAATATAATTGTTTACCTCATTTAAGAAATCATAATTAATATCCGATGAATCACTTAAATTTTTAAGTGCTACTGGTTGACCATAATTTTCATTACTTTGAAGAGGATTCCTAATGTTAGGATCATTTGCAATATTATAAGCTTGTTCAAGCTTATTAAAAATACGTCTCCATTCTTGTTTCTCATAATCCAAATGATCTATCCACCCATCCAACCAAATTGCATAATATACAAATTCGCCTTGAGCTGGGAGTTTAATATTTCTTAATCGATTATAAGGAATCCACTCAAGTAATTCAAAATTATTATTTGCATTTAATTGTGCTTCTTGGATGAACTTATCTATATTCTCATTTCCACTAGTCCATTTATCAAAATCTTGTCGAAATTTTTCGGAATTACATACTTTACACCAATTTTCTCCAGTATTTGGACGATTACATTGAAAACATAAGCCAAATTCTTCTTTAAGTAAATCGTTAACTATTTCATTATTAATATAATCTGATTCATCATCATTTTCTTCGAAAAAATCTTTCATTTTTTTATTGAGTATTAATTGTTTTATTAAAAAGAAAGAAATTAATTTTTTTTTTAATCGTTTTAAAATTGTATGAGAGTTTATATGATTTTTCTTTATGGTACGATTTTTATTTTTATATGGGCTGATTTTTATTTGGGATCTAACCAGTTGAGCGGAGGATTTTCAATACTAAATGTCAGGTGTGTCGATTGACGGATTTATCCGTTGAATTGTCAGATCATGGTATTTAGCCAATCAAAAACTTTTGTGTACAGATGATCTGCTAACTCGTCATCTGATCCTGACGAAAAATCGGATGACCAGATTGATCAAGCCACGTGATATAAAAATATTTTTAGTTTCGACTAACTTAAAATTATTTGAGATTGGAAGAAAAATTTTTATTCGGACAATAAAATAGATAAATATCACTAATAAATATTTTTATTGATTTTAAATGACATTATGAAAATATTGCTACATTATTACAATAAAACTGCAAGTTATAACTACAAGTCATTAATTTTGTTCTTGTTAATCCAATTTTTTGCCATAATATTAAATACTTAATTATTTAAGAAATTCTTGATATGAATATATATCAACAAGAAAATATATATCAATAAGAGGATATGAATATATATCAATGAGAGAATATAAATCAATGGGATGAGGATTCTGATAATTCTGATACTTCTAATACTGATGATACTGAGAGTTTTGATAGGACCCGACCAATATATGTATAGGTAACAAGAAAATTTGCATAGCCACATATGGTTTTAGTAACAGTTAAAGGTTAGGTTTGCTTAAAATTAATGATATTTGCCAGAAATGTCATATAATACTGGTAAAAATTTGAAAAGTCATCTATTACATTTGCTTATTTTTTGGATAAATTTGATAATATTTAATATAAAAATTTTTAAATAAATGAGATAATAATGAGATTATTATACTAATTAAAAAATCGTACATGTAGCAGATTCTATTGAAGACTTTGGTCCTTGTCATGGATTTTGGCAATTTCCAATGGAGAGATTTTGTGGAATGCTAATTCTACTTGTTAATTCTTGGAAACTATCATATATGAATTTGATCAATAATGTGTTGCTACAAGAAAGATTTAAGTATCTGTGACTTCTATCAACATTTAATGAAAAAGTTTTTTCTAATTTCTGAAAAAAAAGGAAAAAAAATATGGCAAACACATAGGGTATATTCTAATGAATTATATGATCATGAATATGAGTTTTACTCTCCATATGCTAATTGTACACTAACAAAAACTGAAGTCACAAAGTTAAAACAATGTTATGCAGCTATATTACAAAAGAATATTAGTGAAACTGGGGTAATTTTATTATAACTTTACATTATAAAATTGTTGATTTAATATTCTTAAAGAGATATCTTTTTTATTATTTAGAACATTGAAGATAATTATGCCAAGTATGGAAAACTTTGTACAAGGGATGGTAACATTATATCATCTAAATGGTGAAAAAAAGAAAATGATAAAAGTCAAAATGATTTTTGTGTTGCTGTAAGAAATTGACAATTATTATTATTAACTCATATCTGCCAATCTGTTACAGATTTTGACCACAAAATTTGACCCTAAAAATGGTCAATCATATCAAAAAACACCTGATTTGTGATGTCACTAATTGTTACATTAACCTCGAATGATAATTAGAAACCACCAAAAAATAACAAAACTAAGAACAAAACCCATCTCTTTTTTCACAAACCCCATCTGTTTTTTCAGGTGAGAAATATGTGTTACTGGAAATAAAATATAGTAAAAATAATATTCTATTATTTACTCAGTTTTTATTTTTTTATTCTAGATTCTAAAAAGCTGAATTATAGCAATATATGCCTTCAACAATGCTTTCTCAATCTAATAACTCCACCTGCTCCACCTGCAAAAAAGAATTCAAGAACTCAAAGGGTTTAGCATGATACTAACAAAATGTACAAAGATATAATAAATGTCACCAAGAACTTGATGAATACCAGCTAATACTGTTGCTGAATTTAAACAAATTTTAGTTGCAGAAATACACAAAAAGTTACCTTTAAACTTTAGGTCTATGGGAAGAAATTATTTTCTATACCATATCATGAAAGTGTTTTTTTTTCTATTTTGCTGGCAATATTCATTATTATTTCAAGGTGAGGGGAATTTATAGATATATGGGTATGGTATGAAATCCCAAAACTCAAATCCTGACAGGCCAAAATCCCAAAATCCAAAATCCTGACAGGATCAAAATCCTGACAGGTACGAAATCCTGAAAAATTGGCCATATTAAGCTTTAATGCTCCTGGAATTATAATTCGTGATTTATTAAACTTCTGAAAAAAAATCCCAAAACTTAATTCCGGGCGGTATTAAAGCTTAATGCGGGCCAATTTCAGGATTTTGTACCTATCAGAATTTTGACCTGTCAGGATTTTGAGTTTCAGGATTTTGTATCTATCGGGATTTTGAGTTTCAGGATTTTGGCCTGTTGGGATTTTGGACAGCACCCAGATGTATATTTTGAGATCATGATGCATATCAAGTTTTAAGTAAAATTTTAAATTCTGACCAGTGGGGAAAAAGAATTTATTCACAATATCAACAAACATATGTAGTGTGTTTGGATCCAATTCTGTGAAATATTCCTAGTAATTCACAAAATCAGCCAGAAGAAATAGATCCTCTTGAACAGCTATTATAATCTACAACTAAAAAATATAAAACAATTAGAACTAGATGACCATGATTTTTACATAGAGAAATTTAATTAAATGGAAAAAAAATGTCAAATGTTAATGGAACTGTAAACATGGCAGGATATATACATTTTACATTTTAATTTTTATATTGCGCAATTATTAAAATAGAGCAAAAATAGATTTTTATTGTAAATCAAATAGCTATTACCAAATAATATAATTATATTATTTGGTAATAGCTTAATCTAGGTTATGAGGTAATCAAATAACTTGTATATACCCATATAACCCATGTGTCACTATCGGTAAGACGAAAAGGAGTGGTTAACCTTATGGTGCTGTAATCACTATTGAGTATGGTTTTTATAGTATACTATACTTAGCTGTATAAACAATTAAAATGAGTATTATATATTTATTAATTTAAAATTTATACTCAACTGCCACATTAAGAAGATTAAGAATAGCAACCATGTATTATTATTATAAATTTAAAGTTTGTATATAGTGTTGAAATAGAAAATAAAAAAAATTTTAATTTTTAAAATAAAGTATTATATTTGAAATACTTTATTAATACTATTAGTTAATTAACCAATTTTAATTGGCGCTCATTTTCACAATTATATAATTCCATTTCACGAATTTTAGCTTCACATTCTCTTAATCAATTTCTTATTTTTTTTAATGCTATATCTTTTACTTGTTTTTCATGTAAAACAAGTAAAGATAATATTCTTGTAAAATCAAGTAAAAGTATCATTCTGTTTATATAAAAATAATATGTTTTTTCATGTAAAATAAGCAGAAATAATATTTTTTTCCATATGAAATATTTATAAGTAAAGATATATTAAGAAGAAATAATTTTTCATGTAAAACAAGTGAAGATAATATTTTTCTTTTGTATTTGTGAAGATAATATTTCCTTCGTGTGGCAGTGTGGAATAATAAGACTTTTGTCTTGATTGTATTCTGGCGCAAAAGAGTATTAATAATTATTTACTATTACATACATAGTAGTAGCTTTACAAATCATACAGCGGAGTATATTATTTCACATAACATACAATACTTATTTGGTTAAACTACCACCACTCTTTTCTGTATTACTCTATCACTATCTACCCTATATACAGTATACTCATATAACTTATGTGTTACTATATATTCTATATATTTCTATTTAACTTATGTGTTACTATATATCCTATATATACTCATATAACTCATATATTACTATATGTCACTATACTATATACCCTACGTATATTCATTTAACCTATGTGTCACTATATACCCTATGTATATTCATTTAACCTATGTATCATTATATATCCTATGTATACCCGTATAACTCATATATCTTATGTATACCTATACAATCTATGACCATATATCATATATATACCCATATAACCTATGTGTAGCCATATACCCTATATATACTGTACCTATATAATCTATAAATATCCATATAATCTAATTTCATAACCTGATCATGATGCTTTAATCTGATTTTATAATCTAATTGTAACAGTTTTTTCACCTATTTATTTATACCTGTTATTCACCTTGATTTTATTTCATCATCCCAAAGCTTTTTTCTCTATCAAGTTTTTCATTATGATGGATTGATTATAAATATATAATCTAAATGTATCCATTATGGTATAACCTAAATATGCCAG
Organism: Glomus cerebriforme; assembly: GCA_003550305.1. Taxonomy (NCBI): domain Eukaryota; kingdom Fungi; phylum Glomeromycota; class Glomeromycetes; order Glomerales; family Glomeraceae; genus Glomus; species Glomus cerebriforme. The sequence goes on along the minus strand of QKYT01000123.1, from coordinate 119,424 downwards.
TTTTAAACTGCTTTCTGCGTACTTTTGAATCCATTCTAGTATTTTTTATACGCTAGACATCTGTTTCATTCATGACAATAATTTTTCACTCTTGAATGCAGCTATTAAATTATTTCAATCCTTTTTCCAAATCAGAAGTTGCATAGAAGAGTTCTGTACCAAAAACGTTCTTTCCAAGAAAATTGATTAAAATATTTTTTCTGCATCCTAGTAAAGAATGTAATACTAGTATCACTTCAGGTTTTTAGATAGTTTCTGCAATAAATATACCTACCAATATCAGAAATATTAATTAAGATTTTGTCCTCATCAGAGATTATATTTTTAATGTACCAAATAATGGTTTATAATAGTAGTATTAATCTCATATACTGGTTTAGCTTTAAACTTTAGAAAGAAATTAAAGAATTTTATATTAGGCAGCGTAGTGTTCAGTAAATATAAAAGGAAATCAATATTATGATAAAGAATTAGACCTTTAGTAACTGCTTGATCTATCAGTTTGCTTAATTTTATCACTTCTTCTCCCAGCTCAATTAAATTGATTTCATAATTGTCAAGGTTTAACTTTGATGCTATTTCAAAGAATAGTTTACCATTTGTATCTTCCATTTTAAATACCCATAATCTTGAAGTTATCTGAATACAAATGAATCACTTCATAAATCATATTGCAAGAATTTTTTTTATCTGTTAGGCACATATTAATTAGATCTTCCTATAGACATTTCCATCTTTAGGTCAAAAAGCCTTGTTTATATGAATATACTCTTTTGTTTCTTTATTATACTTGGGTGATCTAAGCATCTGAAAAAAGAAAGATTGTTTATTTGCGATGTTATTAATAATGCTCTTATTTTGCAATCCTATCAGAAGTTTCCATGAGTAGAAATATAAAGAGACATTTTATTCGCATTACTGCTACTGGTAATAGTTAAAGTTTGATTATCCCATTTTGAAAATATTTTCTTACACATTTCTATGAAAGCATGAATAATATTATTAGCCACTTTAACATGTGTAAGCTTGGACTTAATAGCATCTAACATTTCTTTTGGCAAATCAAAATCTATGATAAAATAAAGTGAGTCATCTCCATCAATGATTTTATGCAAGGAATGCCCTTCATAGTCTGAGAGAATGGCATTAATACCATCCTTATCATTTGTACCAAGAAATACTCAAAAACTAATACTATCATCATGAATTTTATATAGGCATTCACCTATATCTGAGACTCTGAACTCGCAATAGTATCCTGCATAAGTGTTTAAGAATTCTGAGACGTCAGTACTTTCTTGGATGATAAAACTGTTTAATAATTCATCTTGGCTCATGGTATAATAATGAATAAACTTTTATAAAAATAATAATACTGTATGAAAAATATTTAAAATAAAAATAATTCCTCACAAGAATACATCCAATACTAAATTATAGCATAGAAGATGGCATTCTATCACTATAAATATATTCTTAGAAGCAGACAAGTTTGCGAATGAGACAGCTATAGACCTGAAGAGTGTGGTTACCATTGGAAGTCTCCTCGATGTATATCATGTAAAGAGTGTGATAAAATTACATCCTCTACTTATAGCATATGTGAGAAGCATGCAAATAAATACTGAAATATGAAATTCTACTATTAGAAGAAACTGAGCAAGATAGCTAGTAATTCTGAACATTCTAGTTCATTAGAATGAAACAATAGCTAGAAATCTTTTACAAGTCAATTGGAGGTGTTCTAGTAAACTTGAATGAACTGGGATATGAACTGGGACAGAAAAAAATAGCTTGATAGTTCCCATAGGCTGATTAAAAAGAAATTTGAATGTCCATTCTAGCAGTTGTTCCAGTTGTCCTAGTAAAAATTAAATTTCTTTACTTTTTTCTTTTTTTTTTGATCATAATAATTTATCATATAGTCATAATAATTTGTTATTGAAAAAAAATCATATTTTTTTTTTCTTTTTAGATTTTTACTAGAATAAATAGGACAACTAAAACATAATACAAAGTACAAGTTAAAATAAAGAAATAAGCAATTCTAGCTATTTTTCCTATTTCAGTTCATGTTCCAGTTGTTCTAGTTATTGGAATGCCTCTAATTAACTTGAAAAAGGTTTCTAACTTGAGTATCCATATTTGGATATACCTTTGGATTATATAATATTAGACATTTAATCAAGAAACTGTAAAGATAGAATATGAGATTCTATTAATGTCCTTATATACTTCAAAGTGACGTAATTTGCAATGAAGGTTGTTATTTGACCAGAAGGATGTAAGGTTCATTGGAAATTAAGAATTTTATAATCAAAAAAGGCTGGCTAATATAGCATCTAACTCTAACACTGCTTCTGCCTCATTCTAGTTCACTGACAAGCGTCAGCAAAATTTTAGCAAACAATGTTTATCCAAAATCATGTGATTGTATTTTTGAGTTGTTTTTATCCTACGGTCCATATGTAAAGATATACACAAGTATGAAATCTTAGGTACACTGTTAGGTATACCTTTTTATAGCTTCTTTACATTATTATGATGAAAGAATGGATTCTAGATGAACTGTACCATATACCCATTGTATCTATCAAAGATCGAACTTCTTTTTTTTTTAATTTTTTTATTGAGACATTTTATCATGTCATTATAATTCATTACATGGAAAAAAATATATTTTTCTCTATAATTTCTTTATTTTGTTGGGTACTTGAGTACAGATAGTAAAAAGATGTATCCAATAGTGTATCCAAGTGTGAAATCTTCATAGGTATATAGGTATACCTTTATTTATCAAGCAAAAAGGTCTCCAGGACTTTAAAAATAAGTAGATAGCTACAAAGGAATAAAAATGGTATAGAGTAGCAAAATCATACAGATAGCTGCTTGACAATAAAAAGTCTGCAGAATATTGCCAATATAAAAATTGCATAAATATAATGATCATCTAAAGTTACTTATCCCTATAAAAAAGGATTGTCCAGAAAATGTCATCAAAAATATTCGGAAAATGTCTATTATTTGTCTAAAAAATAATCCCATCTTCTGTTTGCAATTTTTTTAAATGTCCAGAATATGTACAGGAAAATTTTAAATTGTCCGGAATATGTATAGAATTTTTTTTAAAAAAAATATTGTAATTTTCTAATATTTTTTTTTTAACAAAAAAGTTATTGATTTTCAATATACAGTATATGTATTCAACTAGTTTCATATCTCACATGGTTTATCACCTACTAATCGTTTATCTTTAAAAATGTCTTTTTATTATAATTTTTTTTCTTTAAAAAAACATCAGTTAATTTTATGTATAAAAATTATTTTTTTCTCTAAAAAAAAGGGATAGCAGTAAGGTTGCCTGCCTAAATCTCTTCAAAATCCTATGATTAGTTTCATCAAAATTTTACTATAGATTTATTATAGTTTTGGCAGAGTTTTGGCAGTTTCAGCAATTATAATAGGTTTTGGCAGTTTCGCTTTTCTCCAGAATTTTGCCAGTTTTTTAATATAATTTTAATATAGTTTTGGCAGAATTTCGCTTTTTGGCAAAACGCCATCTTGCCTAAATCCCTAGGTTTTAGCAAGCAACCTTACATAGCAGTTTAGGTCTTAATGATAAAGTGAAGACATTTTATAGCAAATTAATATACTGTATATCTGATATATATATTTTTTTAAAAAAAAATTGTTTTAACAACCTGGTAGAAGGAAGTTTTTATTTGTTTCAGTTATTTTGATTTGGAAACGTTACTAAATTCCTTTCTTGTCTAACATTCTTTCTTTTTTTTTTCTTTAGGGACATCTCCTGGACTTGGAAGTCTAACTGAAACCTTAGAATTGTAAGCTGTAAGTTGAATGGGGTGTGTAAATAATTTTTTTTGATTTGGGAACATTCACTAACGTTCCTTTCTTTCTTTTTTATTTAGGGACGTCTCTGAACTTGGAATTTGGACTGGAACCTTAGAATTGTAAGCTGTAAGTTAGGGTAGATATATAAATATTTTTTTTTGAGTTGGAAACGTCACTAATGTTCCTTTCTTTCTTTTTTTTTTAGAGACAGCTCCTGGACTTGGAATTTGGACTGGAATTGTAAGCTGTTGGGGTGTGTAAATATATATATATTTTTTTGATTTGAGAATGTTACTAATATTTCTTTCTTTCTTTTTACTTTAGAGACCTTGAAATGGAGTGAAAATACATCATGGGAAAATGAAATTACATCATGTGGAGTGAAAATATATCATGAAGGAATGAAATTACATCATTGGCAAAATACACAAAATTGCATTATGGAAAGCAAAAATACATCATGAGGAATGAAATTACATCATGAGGAGTGAAATGGAGTGAAAATACATCATGAGGAATGAAATTACATTATGGGAAGTGAAATGGAGTGAAAATACATCATGAGGAACGAAATTACATTATGGGAAGTGAAATGGAGTGAAAATAAATTATGAGGAATGAAATTACATCATATGGAGTGAAAATACATCATAAAGAAATGAAATTATATCATTGGATCAAAATATATGAAATTGTATTATGGGAAGCAAAAATACATTATGAGGAATGAAATTACATCATGAGGAGTGAAATGGAACAAAATTACATTATGGGAAGTGAAATGAAGCGAAAATAAATCATGAGGAATGAAATTACATCATGAGGAGTAAAATGGAGTAAAAATACATCATGAGAAACGAAATTACATCATGGGGAGTGAAATGGAGCGAAAATTCATCATGAGGAATGAAATTACATCATGGGGAGTAAAATGGAATAAAAATATATCATAGGGAACAGAAGAATATTTTATTATTATTATTTTATATTGCTAGATTACTATGGATGATTGATTTTATATAACAAGATTTTGTATGAGAATTAATTAAATAAATAAAGAATAAAATCATTGAGTTATTACTACAATATGTTTTGTTAAAAAGGGATGTGATTTGTATGATTTTTTTTTTTTTTAAGTAACACCTACTTTTGCCACTTCACGTGACGGCAGAAACTTTATTAAAAGCAATACACAATACATGAGAATAACTGAGTCCCCACAAATGGGTGAACTATGTAAGCTACGGAAAAACAATAAAAAAATGTACGCACTGGGAAAACTAAACTAAAGGGAAAAAAACAAAAAAAAAATCCTATAAAATATACTTGGCGCTCTATGCAGTCCCACTTTACTGGAGGATGTCTTGCATATTTTGACACATCCGCAAGGAGAAAAGAAGCTGGAAAAAAAGTTTTAGTCAATATAGAACCCCTATCTATCTCCAGGTAAAAACTGTTTGTCACACCTAAGACAACTGCATGAGGGCCTTGAGGGGCCAAAAAGGTATCAGTCATGAACAGACAGGTAGAACCAGATCAGGAACCTTTATTATTGGAATCACAGATGTTTGGGACCAGTAATCTAAATCTTTCTTTTGTAATCTTGTAAAACTTATTGTCATAAGTATAAGATGGAGGGATGCTACCTAGGTTGTTGAAGTGCTTAAGCAAGTCGCCAACCATGCCAGTTAGTCGATCGACCTGTTTTTCTATAAAGAAATATTTCTAGTCATTCTTGGTACGTTTATCATTTTTCTTGCCAGAGGCGGATCTAGTAGAGGATGACTTTTTAGAGTCATGATTATTCTTTGAAGAGGAAGTGCGTGCTGATAGGTAAGAGGGTCAGACGTTTTCTTCCTGACTTTATCTATCTTCCATTTAACGATGAGTTCATAAATCTTAAATTTGGCCTGACATGCTTGATTAAGATCATCTGAGGTTCAGAAGAACCCTATAAGTTTCTGTTTACTTTTGGGATCTTTCACCAATTTGATAGTGGCAAGACAATAGTGTATCATAAATTTCTTATACTGGAAAATAAGATGTTCTTCAAAGCCTTCGCTAAAGTCAGTTAATACAGCTTGAAAGACTATTCTTTATTTACATTGTACTAAAGACCAGTCTGCCAGGAACTATCTGACTAAAGTATTGCCTAATAATATTTGCCATTGATCTTCTTCAAATATGCTGAGTACTGAAATTCTTAGTACTATTGTAGCCCTTACATAGGTATATTTACCTTGTTTCGATAGGGTGGCTTTCACAAGAGAACCTAAGTATTTGTTGATCTCTTTGGTTATTTTCTCAGCATCTTATTTATCCGGAATGTCATATAACATTACATTATGCACGTTTTGTTGTAATTTAGGCAGTATCATAAATCCCATGATGATATGAAGAGGGCGCTTCTTCTTAGTCTTACCTTTGCGAGACTTTAGAGGTAGTGCAGAATCATCTGCTTTCTTTGTGGACTTTGATTGTTTCTGTGAAGAATTTTCAGGTGGTGAAGAGACGGATTTGGAAATGTCTTTCTCTATTTCCATATGATTATCATCCTGAAGCGGTATCTCTTGTGATTGTGGAATATAAGGATCCTCCTGTATTATGATTAGCGTAATCAACTTCTTGTCATTGGTGTTTTTGGTTAATGTCAATCCTATGGAGATTACTGAAGTCAGTAATTGCCATTCCTGTTGCATTTGTTCTAAAGATTTTTTGGAAGCCTGTGTACTGATAGTCTGAGAGGACGTCATACCAGCCACAGCAAGTTTGGCTCTGAGTTCATCGATGGTAATTTCATACCTAGTTATTTCCTCTAGGACTTTGTCTAAACTACGTAAGTTAGCATCCAGTATATCTTCGTAAAATTTACTCACTATTTCCCCAATAAGAAATAGTATTGTAGGTAAAAATTATGTGTATTTGGAAACTCCTTTGACAAAACGTCAGATTATTCACACTGCCATCGTTATTCTTCAGCTCTTTCCAAAGGTTGTAGTATTGTGTAAAGGCAGTTACTTCGTTGAACTTTTTGTTACCTAAGTCTTTGCATCTAATAGAGTGAATATATTTGTTAAAAAGTTTGTCTGAATAGGTAGATACTGTTACTCCCATTTTAAACAATTTTATTAAGCAATAAAAATTTGTAAAATTTTACTGCGTATTTCTAATAAAATGTGAAAAGTGGGAAAGAGTTTTTTTTTTTGCGATTTGTATGATTTGCTTAATATAATTAAGAAAAGATCGTATTATCTGCTATCACGTGATTTATTATAATTAAATTGTGCCCTAGCCAATCTTGTAACAATAATTTAATAATGCACATGCTTGAATATTTAAAAATAGTAATTCACAAATTAGGTATAAATAACATGTTATATTTTGTTTTTGTTTTTTAAAAAATATAATGTCTTTTCATTTTTTTACAAACTCTTTTTCAACACCAATTTATAAAAGAAATTATTTTTTTCGTGCCCTAAAATTACTATTAAATGCTAATATCTTTAATATTACTAATATTAATAAGTATCTCTCTCATTATTTAAATATTACTAATGCCAATTTCTGTTATCTCTTTTGCATTTAAATATTACTGATACTAACACAAACATTTCTTTTATTATTTTTGATATTTTTAAAAATATTATTTATCAATACTAAATAATATCTCACCTTTATTTCTTTTAAATATTACTAACCCTAGTACTAATAACTTACTTCATTTCTTTTACATTTTATTATTACTAATCCTAATACTAATATCACTTTTATTTCTTTTGTATTTTATTATTACTAATATTAATACTAATATCACTTTATTTCTTTTACATTTGTTAATAATTATATCTTTATTTCTTTTTGTATTTTTATATTTTATTAATGTATTTTTGTATTTTATTTATTTAATAAAAACTATATTATTATGAGCTTGGGTGAAGTTAGATTATAAATATTTTAATATATAAATTTGACTAATATATTTGGCTGAAATTAGTCTATAAATTCTGCAAATTCTGCTGGGATTAGACTGTAAATTTGGCTAAAATTAACTGTAGTAATAAATAATATTAATTTCTAGATGTTTTCTGGATAATGTCCCAAAAACATCCTTAAACTGTCCTGAAAATATCCTGAAAACATCTATTTTCACCATTAAAAATGGATTAGTTAAAATTTGGGACAAATACTGGACAAATTCTGGATAATGGCAAATTCTAGACACATTCAGGATGTCCCAAAAAAGTAACATTTTTGAAACAAATTCTGGACATCTTGTATCCAGAATTTGTCCATTATTTAACTAGACAATTTTCTGGACGTTTTTGTAGACATTTTCTGGACAGTCTTTTTTTATAGGATATCACAGAAGATTACTTAACAATCGAACATAAAGGTATCAAACCTAAAATTATAAAAGATTATGCAGAATTTATAATATTAAGTAATCATGACACTCCACTTCATGTAGAAATAGGTGATCAGTGTATTATATGTTTTGATACTGTAAAGAAAATTTCATATATTTTAAGTATTTATCAGAAATTTTAAATCATCCTAATATGCCAAGTACAATTATGGCATATTTACTTAGTCTCAATCTTTCAAACTGGAACCTTCAAGAAATACTAGCTACTAAATAAAAATAAATATGATACGCAACCATCTTCCTAATCTTATTCAATTTTTAATTGATCATATTTTATCTTGGATTAAGAATAAAATAACCAGTTCAAATAGCAATGCATTATATCAGGAATATCTCAAATAGTACAGAAGTAATAGTGAAAAGCCATTTTCTAATATCATATCCAAAAAGAAATTTTCACAAATTGGTGTTAAGCACAAATGAGCAAGTAATGGAAAAAGAAAATGGTATTACATTCTTATCTGCTCTAAATTGTAGCTAAACTTCATAAATTAATAAGTAATATTGATAAATTCTCTGACTCTTCTCAAACTGCAAATAATATTCATTTACAGAAATTTCAGTTGGGGTCCCTTTTACATTTTTATTAGTACAATTATTTGATAAAGCAATGAGTACTAAGTGTGGCATAATTTGTATTAACCAGAAAAAAATTACATGTTCACATATCATTTACTTCAGATTTTAATAAAACTGACAAATTGATAACATTAATATCTAAAACATCTGGGATAAATGAACTTTTAAAAACTGCTAAGCTTAAGCTTTCCAAATAGAAGAAGACAGTAAAGAACTAACATCTATTCATTTGACTAGAGCCTAACATAAAGAATGTCTTAAAAAGAAAATGATTGAGCTAGAAGAAAATCCTAAAAAATTTATAACTATTACAGATAAAGATAAGTGCAACTCTTTAACATTCTGTTATAGAATAAAAATGGATACATAAATGTATAATTATATGAAAAAAAAGATGAAGATTCGAATAAATATATATGGAAATAAAAGTGTGAAAAGGGTTGATTAAAGAAAAGATTATTCACCATGAATTAGAGAATGATAAATAACTTTTTTATAACTTGATACTGATGATGAGTAGAAAAAACAGTTAACATATTTCAGGAGAATGGTATGCTATATAGCAGTGTTGGGCAATTGGACAAATTGACGTTTTGGACATTTGTCCAAAACCCTGTCCAAAACCTGTCCAAAACCAAAACCTTTTTTCAATGGACAGGTTTTGGACAGATCACATGATTTAAAGTTAATTCTGGCCAGAATTATAACTAATTTTGGCTAATATTATAAATTAGTAAATCATTTAATAACGAAAAGATTTATTAGA